>VBVQ01000830.1:0-46305 GCA_011636635.1 Tetramorium simillimum | reverse complement strand
GGCTTCAGCCGGAGGAAAATCCGTGGAAATTCCTGCTTGCGCGCGCGTGTACGATTGCGACGAAGCTTATCGTCGTCACCGCTTTCGGCGAGGAATGATAATCAAATCGCGCCGGAACTAACCGGAAATCGTGCCGATTGAACGTGTGCGGCCGTCCGCAAACTCCGAAGTAATACGCATAGTTGTTGACATCCCGCTCGAGATTGAGCTATTTTAGGGAGTCGATGCGGCCACGTATCAATTTGCAAAATAATGGCCAAATTCATCCTTGAAATGCAAGCCTCGCTCGCATTATCCTTCTTCCTCATTCGCATATTTATTTGTGCGCAAGAGCTGACAAGAAGTTACATTTCGCGAAATTGTTCAATCCTTCATCCATGGAATTACTAATTTATCTGAAACTTCCTTCTTCTTTCTTTGTAATCTTATCTGTGCGAATTAGAGAGAACTAACAATGATACGAAACTTCGAAACTTGAAATCTAATCTTCAAGAAATCGAAAATTATTTGTATAATTTTTTCAATTTGTCTCCTATCTGTTTAATTGGAAATTTAAAATGTTGACTTTTTTATATTTAGATTTAAGATAATTATTTTCTGCCTCGTGTTTTATTTCGGAATTCTATCAAATTCTTTTCAATCACAAATGCCATCATTATCAGTTCTTTTTATATTTTTGTATCGAATATTTTTTCGATACGATTCAAAGAAAAATATTGGAAATGACAATTCGAACTCACAGAAATATTAGTTTTACTTTTTTTAATGTAAACTTAGCTCGAAAATATTTTCATTATTTTAAAAGTAACAATTAACAATTAATATTCGTTTCTTTATTTACACATATTATTGTATTATATGATTAATATTCATTTATATATTTTCAATCTTTATTTTATTAAATATAAAATTAATAAAATTCAATTCGAGATTGCAGCCGTATAAAATATATTCAAATAATTGTGATCCAGATAAAATGATGTAATTAGTTGTCATTTATGAAAAATAAAGACTGAAATAAATATTGAAAGTAAAGAAAGGAAAAAGCAATGGTTGTAGATAATCTGTAACATGTTTATTTCAAAGAGATCTCGATTATCTAACTGTCCCAGGTAGCGAGCTGATGTTATTGTCGTCATTTTAACGTCGTAATGTCGTCAAAATAACGATAAATAACGACAGCTTCGTACCTGAGCTAAGATAAACACAGGGTCATTTTATCGTCAAAATAACGATAAATAACGTCAGCTTCGTACCTGAGCTAAGATAAACACAGGAAATAAGATCTTTTTAAGAATTATATAAATAACAACAACACATTTTATATCACATTTTCATCAGTTAATTGAGTTAAAACCAAAATCGATTCAAGGACTAAGTTTAGAACTCAACTTGAACCTATCGAAACTTTGCTCCGCCGTGAGCTATAAGCCTATCCGACCGACATTCTCGAACACTCTAATCCATCTTTCTGTAGCCGTTATAGGCGGTACGGGTATATTCGTCGACGCTTCCGTTCCGCATGTGGCAAAGGGCAAATTAATCAAATGGCTAATTCTCGGCCGGTCGAATTATTTCGAGTGCTCGCGGAAGCGAGCTTCGAGAGTGGCTCTCTTCTGCGTCGGGCACTCGATAATTCAACGGTGATATCCACGTATTCTTACATGAAAATCAATACGGAACTACGGATGAGGCTTTCGTCGTCGTAGTTGCAGTCGTGATCGCGACATATCGTGCAGAGCACGTATCTATGCCTTTTTTTTTTCTATTATCTAGAAAAAGGCAATTGGGACAGGATTGGCACATCCGTTGTGCGGACGCAGTTCGTAAAACACCGTCCAAACGACGCGGGGGTGGGCAGGAACCAGTTCTGGTGAAGTCAATGTAATTCCGCCGGAAGTACGGAGGGAATACTCTCTTTCTCCCTCCCCTCCCTCGTGTTCTTCCTGAAGCCGTTTCTTCTCGCCGCTACCTCTTTCTTCTTTCACATTGGCAAACGATCAAGCGGTTGACGGGAGTCCTTTATTGGAGATATCTAATTGGATGGAAGGGGGAGGGGGGAGAAATACGTGACGGAATGATAAAGGGAAAAGTGGCGGTTGAGTATCTGATTGTCAAGTGTCTCGAATACATCGTGCCGTATTAGTATGTATGAAGTGCGAAGACGCCGCCGCGTCTCGCATCAATTCGAACTGCTCGAGGAAACCTCAGCTGCAAGTTTCATTAAGCGAACGGCAGGTAGATCCGTCTTGGATCCCTTAATCTGCTCGCGCGAAATTGTCTGATTGAAACGGAAATCTTTACTAACCCGACTCTTTCTGTAACCGACGCTTAATTTAATGAGTCGAGAACAGATTTAATCGCATAGATCGTCTTTTCGTCAAAAAACGAGCTGTAGAGGATTAACCCGAGTCTTAATCCTGAGATTCCCGGGAGTCTCATAACAAGCTGTTAGCTTAATAAGCTGGATTTTGGAGTAGCTTTGAGCGGATTAAAAAACTATTTTTCCACAAATATCATTAAAAAGTGAAAGAGAGAATGAGAGAGAATAGAATCAGTGGGAATAAACATTCGTCTTAATTATAATATCATTATCGACAGATGAGCTTTCCGTTGAAATTTGATGTTAATAGTTATACGATATATTTGCTTACTTTAACGATTGGTTGTTTACATTCAAAGCATAAGAATTGTTATCTTGCAAAATCGTTCTTCAGACTTGAACTTTATTCATCTTATCTTTATTAATTAATTAATCGATTAATTATGCATCTCATTATTTACAATACAACGCGTTGACTTAAATATACGTACAATAAGCTACACAGCTAACAACGGCAATTATTAAAGTAATATTTACGTTACAGCGAGCAATGTACACGCACATGAATTATTTCTGTATTACTGTTTCTGTAAATTGTTACCGGATAATAATGAAACTTGATACTTATAAAAATCTTTAATAAAGAATTGTGATATGTAGGAAATGGGTGAATAAGAAATATTAACATTCAATAAAGACTTTTAGAAAAGATTGATAACTCCAGATCAAAGAACTCTAAGAAGTAAAAGCTTAAAAAATTCAAAAAGTAAACAACTCTAAATGGACTTCAACTTGAGCATTCAGGAATATTAAAATATACGATTCATACAATTTAAGCGTTTTCACAGGTTAAGTGTTCATATGTATAACGATTAAATATTTATTGAGCGAACCATTATCGACATCTGCACACATCACGTAAGATCGTTAGCAAAAGAACACAGCATAAAAAATTATTTCCTTTAACCCTTTCAAGCCCAAATTATTTTTACATCGGATTATTTGTTCCTCTAGGTAGATTTGTATACTTATATTTATATTTTTTAATTATATTATTGAATTGTAATATAATACAATAGAATATCGCTGACAAATATAATACAATATAATGCGACATGGTTTAATGCACATCTCGTATTAATTTACCCTACGTAATTATCCAACGCAATATATATTATATTATACATTCATGTATGTAACACGTTCTTAGGAAATTAATTAAATCGATTGTATAATTTTAATAATACCGTGCGCCATCGCGGAGCTGGAAAGGGTTAATGAGCCTTATCCCTCTAACTTGCTGTTACATTAATACATTATTACAGGTGCAGGCTATCTTATGATCCGCAAACACGCTGACGAAGCACATTTTGATCTTGGAAAGCCCGTAGCCCGAGATCGATTTGCTGCTGGAAAGGGCGGATTACTCCCTAAGGGTTAATGAACGGTTCATTAATGACGCACTGGAACGCAATCGGTCTCGCTCGAAAATGCCAAACGACGTGATTAATCTAACGGTTCAATTTTTTCGTTACTCCACGGATACTTGATATACATACACCGAAATATGAAAAATCGATATGTGCCACGAGCCTCTCATTAACATACGAACGATTATTATTCACGATGATTAAACGGTCACTTAATTAATTTTCATTCAGCTCAATCATTTCAACAAATCATTCTAGCGATTTTTGAGACATTCTTCGACATTAAAAAGTTCCAATTTGTTATTGGAATCATTATTGCGCTTGACAATCGAGAGACTAATCAATCTTATTAATTCTGAGAAATTTCTTTCGAGTGTCGATTTAAATTATTCATGGTATAAATTTGTGAATTTAAACTAGAATTTATGAATTTGAACTGGTAGTTTTATATTTTTTGTTAGAATCAATTATTATTATAACGGGTAAAAATTTCTTCATTAATTTCATTTTATGGAATTCCGTACTAAGTGATTGCTGTCGGGAAATGTCAACTTCTTCAAAAATCTGCTAATTGAAAATCGTAATTTTCAACACAGAAATATAATATTTCACACACGACAAACTCGTCGATTTCTAATTAATTAGAAACGTCGGAAAACCGTGTCTATTTTAACCATTTATTTTTCACACAAAGTTAACGTTACACCGTAACTTCCTCGGAAAACCTGCTCTTGTCGTCGAGGTTGATAACTATAGCGTGTGTCCTAGCGTGACCGGATTTGCTTCTGGATTTGTCCTTCACATCGGCTTCTTTGCCATCCTTCCCGTGACACATTTCCCTGTCGACGTCCTCAATAGTATGCTTCGAGGATGTTGACACGGCAATGTCTTTCCCGATTTTCCTCGACTCCGATGTCTCATTATCCTTCGACGTATCCCGCGTATCCTTTCCCCCAAGCCCGTTTTTCTCAATACATGCGCGACATCGATTTTCATCCTGAGAACCATTTCCTAAACAAAGGTAGAATTATCTGCCCGCAGGGCTCCACGGGTTGCAGTAAAAAATTAATAGATGATCCTGGACGGGTACAAAGGGAGAGCGTAAATAAATAATGCTCTCGTTTAGACTTCCGGTTTCCACGGTAAATTTAATTTAACCGAGCAGTTTTCGGGGCGCAGTTCGTTTTATAATGCGTTCATTTTCCTTTTTCCGGCCTTCTGATGCATCAGGAACAATTTCCCCGTTCTTGCCCCCTAATTTTCAACTTTAAATATAAATGAAATATGCGGACCATATATACTGCTTTTGTCAGAAAATTTCTACTTTTTCTAATTTTATCCTCCGTCCCCGTAGCTACGATCGCTCCTAAATCCGTGCCATTTTTAAACCGGAAAAATCTCTCTGATTTTATTTCCTACTACCAGCTCCGAGCTCCGAATGTGTACATATAAATAAAATGTTTTTCTTCAGTTTATACACAATTTTTATTGACGAGATTTTTATTCGCGATTTTTATGTGCTAATTTTGAGAAACGGTTAGAACGTACTTCGCAATCCTGCTGACTTTTTCGCGAAAAAAAATTCAATACGCAGTCTTTTTTTTCTTACAACAAAGTTTCTTTCTTACCTGCCTTACGAGCCTGCTCCTGACAAGCTTGCCCGAGATTAGTTTCCTTCGTCGATTTATTGAGATCATTCAATTGAACGATGCTAGTCGAAATCGCTTGAATAGTGGATACTTGAGCCTCGACTCGATTGGAAGCGTCCAGCATGGCTGCCAGCTTGCTGGATAGCTCCTGATTTCCTAATAATAAGTTCTTCTCCTTCAATATCTCTAACTGATTGAGCAAACGCCGGAATTCCTCCTGAAAAGAAGTATCTCCTGCTACCCTTATATAACTATAATTTAAAATACTAAGGTATGAAAATTTTTAAATTTTGAATAATAAATGCCTTAAAACATTTATAATTTTAAGTTAATAAAGTTTCAAGATTTCTGAAATTTTAAAATGTGTCAAAATACGAAGCTGAAACCAGAATATCCTGATACTCTGGAGTATCAAAACTAAAGTTTTAAGCTTTAAGCTTTATTAAAGAGTTTACAGCTTAGAGGATTAGAATTCTAAAACAGAGAGTTCGAAACTTTGGAGCTTTATGATTCGAAAATTAGGATAACATTAGGGCAATACAATGAAAATTTGAATCTAGCTCGGATTATATTTAGACGGGAGGAAGTGAAGCTTCTGGTATGAAATCCGGTCTATATGCTCTACGGAGACCGGAAGATCCGCCGGTTTCGGTTTACCGGCGTGCTTACCGTGACAGAGTCGCTTTCTTCGGCGAAATTACCCTGCTGAAGCGATATCGAGTTGGTCTGGTTACTAGTACCCTGCGGACGACTGCTTTTCCCCAGGAACTTGCCGGTCGCGCCGCAAAGTTTGCCGATCGTCTCCTCCTTCCCTCCGTCGCGGAACACCACGTAAGCCTTCGTTAAATGCGACGTATGTAACAACCAAACTTACACAGCACCGGGTTTCTATTCAAGCTAGTAGGAGGACTTTGCAGTAATCTTGCAAAGAGAGAGAAAGAGAGAGAGGGGGGGAGAGAGAGAGAGGCAAATAGAAAACGAAGCGGAAATTGCGCGATTTAATCTTATTCGTGCCGATTGAATTTTAGCTTTATACGATACTGCAACTTCTATTTTCCTTTTCCCAGTTAAATCTCGAACAAAGAAAGAGTGATCTATTTACAGATTAATTACATTTAATTGAATATCACCCTATTCTCATTTATTTCAAATGAACTTAACTTGAAAATATTGCAAAAACGTATTTTCGTTATTTCTTTAAAGCTATTTTCCATTTTTTAATATTTCCAAAAGTGGAACGTCTGCAAATTTTTCGAAACAAAGGAGAATTAATTTTTAAATCAGTTAAAATACTCATGATTGCAATTCGAGTTCAAATCTGCTTCGCGGATTAATAAACGCATAATATTCGAATAACTCACAACGTAAAATTCGAAATCGTAAAAATTTTGGTACAATCTAAATTGATTGAAGTAACAACGCTCGCGTCAGGCTGTAGAACATGATTGTCATACAGTAAACCTGTAATAAATAACATTTCTTACTTTACTGCCGAATATCAGGCAGAGCAGCAATGTGACGGTAAGCTGGGTATGGCAGAAAAATATGATGTACAATAAATCCGGATTGGCCGGCGATTGCAGGAACAACCTGCAGCAACGGGAAAGAAATTATTCAGAGCTGTTAGCCGCACGAAGTGCTATCGTGACGTAAGAACTACTCGCTATACTGTGTGAGTGTCCCAGATCTTCCGTTATTTTTATTTGTTTCCCTTATCTCGAAAATTCAAATTGCATCCTTAAATTGGGACGCCCCACATTCCTGATTGCATCAAGTTTTAATGACAGATGCGTTTGATGCGAGCACCAACTTTTCTCAGATACAAAATGAACGGAAGATTTAACAAAGGAGATGCGCTCGAGTAACAGAAGCAAAATTTACGTCTCGGTTTTACAATTTATCATCACGGCGTGTAATCTCGCGCACGAAAAATTAGAGCAGATCGCAATATTAGAATGCCGTTAGAAAAACGTTGATTATAAATTCGTCAAGGAAGTCTGTCATTAAATTGCAGTTAAGGTGGGACAGCGTTGAAAAAGCGTCGACACAGTATTTACATTTAAAATAAGGGTCGCTCTAAATTGACTTACATTATGCATTCCACGGTTAAATTCTTGAAATATAAAATTCCGAGGAATTTAATTAGATTTAAATATACAAAATGATCGCCGCGCGAGCGGTAAACTCACGGCTAAGAGAACCGTTCATATTTGATAGAGTTCTTTCAACGTTCAAAGATAAACGATTTCGTACGATCTCGTGTTGCGAATAATTACGAGCGCGACGAAGCCTCGCGAGTGCTTCCCCGGACGGAGCTGTAATCGGTCACCCCGGAATAATGAATGGTGGGAAAAAGGTGGTCTCATATTACGCGAACTTACATTGAAACGTTGAGGAAGACTGATAGTAGAAATTCGTTGTAAATCGCCATTGAAATGAATCGACTCTCATTAAACTCCGACGGAGTCTTTCTTACTACGATGCACAACCGGATGCCCCACACGAGGAACATCACCTCGACTGAAATCACGTGAAATTCCAAGTCACATTAGTCTCAATAGCAAGTTTAATGTTTTGCGCAAAGACCCGCAGAGTCGTAGCTAGCGTTCCTCGTGTACATGTGTGTGTGTGTGTGTGTGTGTGTGTGTGTGTGTATGTGTGTGTGGCTCAAATATTTTCTATTTCCGTTTCTCGGTTCACAGAAGTGTGTGTGTGTGTGTGTGTATGTGCGAAAGTCGAAACCGTGCCTCATGTGCCAATTTGCGTCCTAGTTACGACTCTGTAAATCGATGGATAGTTCGACGATCTGAGCAATTACAAGTTTTCCGATTGAAAAATCCTTGAGAACCGTCAGCTGTAACGCAAATCAGATATCTATGCATTATGCATCCGACAGTTGAACTCTTGAAATGTAAAATTCCGATGGATTTAAGGAATTAAGAGGCTTCTTCAAGCTGCGTGAGAACGCCGATCGAGATGCGGCGTGTTTGCGTAAGATTCTGCCGTATTAGCCGTATTTCTTTGGAGGATCGTTATGAGAGGAGTAAGTGCCTCTTGCGCTTGCTCTCTCGACGACATATGAATGCGAATTAACTATAATGCGAGGTGCCCTCCTATCCCCCCCCGCAGAAGCCGGTACACTATCCATCTTGATTTAAAATCGCGTTTGGCCATCTGCAGTATTACTAAATCAATATGGCTCACATGTGCGCGTACCTCCACATTACATATTATACATGTATATTGTATCTCTAATACGCTCTAATCCTTCATAATGCCGTATTAACTGCGCGACCATGCATACAATGATACGATCGCTAAACGCCTCTAATTTAATGTAAATTAATTTGATGTACCGCCAAGAGCAATTTTCCGACGGCGGAAGACCGTCGTGATAGAGACTCGGTAAATATTTTACGATGCGGATAGAGGCACACGTTAACTGACAGCGAGGACGGGTAATACGGACTAATGCGACCTGCCACGTATAATACAGAAACTTATGGATCTGGCGAAGCCGGGGGATACCCCGTGCGACGGATGCCCACTTTCACGCCTCATTTGCGCGGTATGTCCCGGAGGTGCTTCGCGCATTTTTGTCCCCGCGCGCTAGAACAGGATTCCTACGGCGGGAAATTCAGGATGGGATTCCCCGACTTATTTATTTTGCGCGAGCGCGCGCGCGCGCGCGCCACCCATCCTCCGTGCAACTCGAGCAACTTTCTATATTAAATATTTCAGTAAATAAGGCTTTTCGAGGCGCGCTTGAAGGCGCTTGAGGTGAAAAGCGGGCCCGGGGTTTAATTCATCAGAAACTCTCTAACTTTCGATCGCATTCTTACGTGTACGCTAGGGATCGATCATTCCATAAAAGCAAAGTTAATCCAATGCCGCCTACTTTCTGTACCACGTATATACATGTATATGCACACGTACGCGCATATAGCTTTGCCTCATATTTCACTAGAGCTTACGATACGAGTTTGCGATTACAAAAGTACCCGCGGTATCGAAGGCACTGAGCGTGCAGCGTCGAAGGATTAAGCGAGTCGATATCTCTCTCTTTTTTTTTTGTTTTACGCATAGCACAGCCGGTACTCACGAGTGGTGAAGCTGTGGTCCCACCAGTCAGTTCGGCAGAGATACGCTTTGAGATCGTCGGCGGTCCGCGCGACGATCACGACGGGCGGTGCCACCAGTGTCCTTATGCTCAGGAACACGCTGAACGTCAGGACGATAATGCCAAGCCGCTTCAGCAGGCTCGCGTCCGTTATTTTCACGGCCTTCGCCGATTTCACTCGGAAGATCACGGATATCCTGCAAGTACAGTATCGCGGATCTCCCGTAGGATTCTTTTTTTTTTTCCGTTTGCAGCGATTTCCCGTTTTGTCTTTTTCCTTTTTCGATTGATCGAACTTTCGTAGCTCGATGAGGGAATTTACGGATTTAATTCTCTAAGCAGCCGGGAATTAACCAGCGTATTGTAAATTTAAATAAAACTATTAATATTCTATGGGCGTAATACCTGATGTCAAATCGGCATCTCGATTTACGGATTTAATTCTCTAAGCAGCGGGAATTAATTAGCGTATTGTAAATTTAAATAAATCTATTAATATTCTATGGGCATAATACCTGATGTCAACGACATCTCGATGTTTTTTTTCGATAACAATAATGCTGGTTATAAATATTGCACAACTCTCGGATTCTCGAAAATTATACGAAAGAAAATTATGAAAGTTATAGAAAATTAAAAATTCTCATTCATTTTTGTAAGAATTCGCGCTTTGACAGTTCAATTAAATTAAGAAAAAGTTAAAGAAGTCATAAAATAACTGGAATATATCTCAAAGTATAATTGAAATAAGACGCTGCGGTTGCGGCATTATAAAACGCGAGAGAAAACTTTCGAGTTCGTTAAAAAAGAAATGACAGATGAGCATCAAGTGGCCAAATAAATAAGTGATAACAGAATAAAAAGCTCGATAAGAAAAATTTGATAGAGAAAGAATAAAGAACTGTTCTCACCTCGACAGAACGAATAAAGAAGATAGTCGCGAAACAAGCAAAATGTAACGTCATTGAGAAGTGAAGTACACTTACCGCCACGTTTTGAGCATGAGTGCCCCGTATGTGAGAGAAAAGCCAATTTCTCGTAGCCATACGCGCACGGTGCACGTGATGATGTTTGGCCTCGGGTACATGACTATAGTCTGCAACAAGCAAGCATATATGCTGCAGAGCGATGTTGCGTGAGCAATTTCCGACGATTATGCGTGTGTCGCACCGGCATATCTATGCACATCCGCCCAGGGATCTATTCATCCCATTTCTATTAATCGTGTAAATTTTAACAACGTCATTTCGATAAATTGTCTCATTATAGCGCCGCCGCCTCCCGGAATGCAATTACGCAGGTAGAATAAATATTTAAAGCACTTTAGATACGCGCCTTTTGAAACTGTGTGACGGGAACGCTCATTGAATCAGTCAGTGGTGTGCGGCTTTATTATTTATGCAAATAGAGATATACGGGACAGATGTACATATACAACGATGAAATTTATCATTAACTAATATCTAAATAATTCATGTTTAACATAGCGGATACGAAAATGATATATCACATGGGTATTGCGGGTAGAGAGGCAAAACAGGAACGTATTTATTAAAATGTTATCACATTTAATGTGTATCTCGACGTATGAATTTTTAAATGTCTATTTTGCTGTTTAAATTTTTAAAGCGCTATTTCCATTCATAAAAATTACAAATAAGGAAATAAAGATAAGAAAAATAGTTTTTTTTTCCTTGTTATTCCGTCTACGTCTCGTATCAATTTATTTCGAAATATTTTATAAGAAAGTCTGTCGTTATCATCATTATAAAGAAAAAAAAACAGTCGTGAAAATAATATCTGAATAACATTGGAAAATCCCGTATGGAAAGCACGGGTGAAAGAATACACAGCGAAAAAAGAAAACAGAAATCTCGCTGAACGAGCACTTTGGAGCGATTTTTCTTTTGTGTAACACGACGCTCTGACATCGCATAAACTTCGGACTCCAGCACGGATTCATAGACATGTTAGAATTCACGGAGACTGATGATTTTCGCGTGAGAGAAAATAGGATGGCGCGGAGAAAAAGTATTAAAATATAAGAAATGAATCTATTAATAATAACAGAGCGTGTAGGCAGTTTTTCATAAATATACATCCTCTTTATACACATTCGCGTTTAATAAACATCTACGTAATGAAAATAAAAAAAAAGGTAGTACGCGCGTAGTAAAAAAGAAAAAAATGTTATAAATCCCCTTCGCGCGGAGCAACCCGCCGTAGAAAATGAAGCTCGAATTCCCGGAAATATTGTAAAGTTACGAAACAGAGTTCTGTCTTTAATAAGACGCTCCAAACAAGGGAGAAATTACGGGCGGCTCGCACGCACCACAAAATTCAACGGTGGTTTCACCGGCTTGTCTGGGCTTGTATCGTCGCGATTTACATCGGTGGCTCTTGCGCTCTCCGCCGAGATATAATACCGAAGTTTAATGAGAAACGGAAGGCAGTGCCCCCCCCCCCTACAAGCGAGCAAATGACGGCCCATTAAGAATAGTACTTCGAATTTAAGCGAAGCCATTCGGGAGTTCGTACCTCGTAAGAGCAAACATTACGTAGGCACGTCTCCGTCCCGGCGAGGAGACTCCCAAGTTGGAGCACTCGAAATGTCTGCCGCCGCCTTGATACTAACCCCTTCACGGCCGTGCCATTACTCCACCGGGGAGAAAAATCACGTCGCCATTCTGACAGAGAGAGAGGGTCACGTTGCCGACGCCCTTTACACGTGGCGCTCGTGGCTCGACGGTCGCGCAGATCCGTCGTGCGGTTTCAGGTTATCTTATATACGCTTAGATTTCTCGGAGAGGTGCATTAGCGTTATATTTTACAAGCGAGCTTCGCCTTTCCGCTTTTTCCCCCAGGGAGCCCGCGCAGACATTAGGTTTAATTTTTGCTGAGCCGACCGCCACGCGGGAGCTATAGAATTTGCTGGTGACGTACTTGTTGTCACTTTAGTTAAACTTTCGTAGTAAATTCTACAATTCGCGAGACGTGCTGTACACAACTTTGGTTTAAGTGAGTGTCACATAACTACTTTCCTGCACAAACACCTCCGCGTAAACACCGAATGCCTGCGCCAGTTTCCGTTTAATTACTACAGCTTAAGTTTATCATTTAACAGTTTTGCGGGGAGCGATACGTATACAAGTACGTAAAACAGTACTCGTTTCGATACATTGTAATTGATTAATTAATAATTTATGCAGTAATATACAATAATTATAATTAATAACGAAATGCAGATGATGACGATCTTGAAATGAGATTTAAAAATGTTTCAATTATTCTCTGTCCCGAAATTCTTTTGAAAATATTAAATTAAAAGTTGCATTTCTCCAAGAAATCTTTCTGTACGAGAGAAAGAAATTTGACACGGACAACCGCGGGCGTAAAAAAAAAACCTCATTTTCAACGTACGTACGTTGCAAGAATGAATTTAGACGTGATTTTTCCACTTTTGAAATAATACGATTGCGCTTCTTCAGCGCGATGTAACACTGCACGGCGACTGCTTTAATTTTTTTGCATGAGATATCCCGGAGTAATGATGTAACCACTCACAACGGCGCGGTGGGAATTATCAAACTAAATTAAATGTCTCGCAAGCTGTTAATTAAGCATCTCGTGCAGCTTCTCGCGACGAGACTTAAACAGGTATCTTAGGTCGTTCCATCGAAAGGAGGAGAACGGCGAGATCAGTGCATACATGAGAGATCCCTGGAGTTTACGTTTATACAAATGACTTCTCGTCGACGGGATCCGTTCCGGATTCGATAAAGCAGGTTTGCGAAATGTGATAGAAATTCTGCTATCAACCCGATATATCACGTAAGAACGTGCGCGGAATACGAGTCACAGCAGCTGTCAGCTACGGGTCAAAACTCAGAACAACCCAGAATACGATGTCTGGAATTATTTTGCGCTGCTACGTGATCCGATGCGCTTGACAAGCGAGAGAGGGAGAGAAACTTGCATCACGTTGCGGGGTGCATGCCTCATCTGATAATAATCCGCTTATAATAAGCGTAATAATGGATAATAAGAAGGCGCCGTGCCTCGCCTTCCGGCAACAGAGATCGCGGCCGCCCGCGCGAGATCCTTCTCTTCTTTCGTTCTCTCGCGAGGGAGAACCCTCGAGAGAAATCTGATTAACGGCTTAATTGCAAAGATCTCCAATTTAACGCAGTTAAAGTGACTACTTCATAAACCTGAGATATTTTCAAAGTTACAGATGGCGAGAGAAGTCGTAATTACAGGCGAGATGGGAAGCCGGTCGGATTACGATTTCTCGCGGAAATTCACGGCCGGGGGTGTGAGACGCATCCCCCCCCCCCAACCTCCCGGCCCGTCTGAACGATACATTCGGCACGTCCGCTTTAATTAGCAGAGCATGAGGGCCATTAATAGCTGGTGAATACACGGTGTTCACGACCGATGCGTGCGGCGATACCGCGAATTATGCGTTATCATAATTGGCGCATGGGGCGCGTGCATACATCAGGGGCGCAGTCGCCGCGAACAGACGCGGTTACAACCGAGCGCGGGGGATGCTGCGGCGCAGAGAGCGAGTGGGAGAGATCGAGAGAGATCGAGAGCGAGTGGCCTATCCGCGCGCGGTAGCGCACGCGTGAAGAGGCTTTGTTATCGGATGCCGACGTGACTGCGACCCTCATGAATATGAAACGCTCCGGGAAAATGCGAGACGCAATGATCCTACTTACCGTGCAGTATATGAAGAAGGCGCCCAGGACGATGACGCGCAACAAAACCGGGCTGGCCGCTCGCACCACCTGCAACAAATCGTTCCATTCACGCGCCGCTGGCTTGTGGACCGATGGGGCCAGGAAACCGAACACGCGTAAATAAAATCAGCCCTGCGACGGGCGAGAGCAGCGGGCGGAAGATCGCGTCCTCCCGTCGCGTCTGCCGATGCGAGAACGGCATCTGTCAAAAATTGACCTCGATCTACGCGACAGTTTATATAGACGGAGACCCTTTCGGGACGTCGAAGTTTTCCTTTCTCGAGCTCGCAAATCCCGAAGATTCTTCGGCATACTTTTGGTATCCCCGCGCAGAGCTCGGAGAATTTTTATTCTCTCTCTCTCTCTTCGAACGTTTTTCGAGACTGATTTTAACTTATTATTGTTAGTTTAGCCCTCTAGGAAAATAAGATGTCTTGAAATTAGACGGACAGTTTTTGCCGTTCCAATTATTTACGGTAGATCGGAGTTTGCTGCGGGCGAAACTAATCATGTTTATTTTCTAACTACTGCAGAGCATGAAATTTCTCGATTCCTGTGTTATCTGTTATTTAAGAGTATCTCCCGCCAACTGCTTTATTTATGTTGCCAGCTGTTTCCACAGCATTGTACTCGCCAAGTTTATATTCAAAATATACATGTTTGTTATGCACAGGTGAATAGAAACGGGGTACCTAGGCATGCTCGGTATTCGCTTCGGTTTGTTTCTATTCAACGAAATCTGTTTGTTTACAGATATTGCGATCAAAGTGCATAGTTCACGTAATCCATTTTATTAGATACTGTTTGCACATTTGTTTAGAAGCCTGAGAAAAGTGACTGTAAAGAAATCGTATTGTAGTAGTAAAAATATTTTTAAATGGAAGGGATACCAGACATCCTCTATCCTTCAAATAAAATCTGTACCTTCAAATAAAATATCTGTACCTTCATATAAACAAATATAAATAAAATATTTTATTTATTCAGTTTTTTTATTAAAAAAATACGGTGATAAAATAGTCACAAAAAACACATGTCACAAGTTGTCATAAATGAAGAAATTCCAGAAAGAAATAATGAAATTAAAATAAAAATGGAGCTGTGTATAAAATCATTTTTATAAAAATAATTTCTTTATTTAATATTTCATATTTTTTGGATACCATTTTCCGCTTTTTAGAAGCAACAAATATTACGACGATACAGTTCGGCAAACACGACCTTTGAGACTATCCTAAAATCTGCCCGTGAATTGCTAAAAAGTCAGCTACATGCAACTTACATGACACTTTTTGCGGTGAAAAAAACTAGCGTGGCACTATCAGCTTGGAATATTTTAACTCGCTAACGTGCTAGCCGGCATCGAAAAAAGTAAGTTAGTTTACCGGCATCTTAAAATATGTATACGGCACTTTTTTACTGGCCATTAGCAGAATGGCATGCCTGTGGCCAATAAAGAAAAGCATCGTGTAAACCACGTTCTCGTAACTCGTAAATTACAGTTCTATTAAAGTAATCCTGTTACGCGAAACCGCAATATTTGTGCGATATCTGTAAGTTTAAATGGTTCAATTGCTTACAGCTCATAAATTATTCAGCCCCTAGTCCGCCGGGGGAGTGTGGTCGATATTAATGAAGACGGAATACTTTGCATAATACAGTGAAAACTCGTAACGCGATAATATTTTAACGAACGGTCCGCGGCACGTTGCAGAAACGGACGCGCCCCGAAGCGCGACAGGCTCATTGTCAGTAGCGTGTTATTACGATCGTCAACTGAATTTTTAAAGCCGATAACGGGTTACGAATGCGCCGCACCTAGTTTCATCCATTCGCGCTTTCATATGATATTCAAGAAACGTACTGAAATAAAGGGAAAGGTCGCGGGCATCGCGATGGGAAATGCCGCAAAATCCGCCGCAGCGCCAACACCGGGGGGAGAATAATAGCGAATAAAGTGAGTTAAAGTTCGTCTCCCGCAACAAAGCTAATTTCCCGTTCGCGTGTCTCGACTGTTTCATTCGCGCTCCAGGACGGACTTATTTGTCGCTTCCGCTTCGCCCCGTTTTGCATCGCGTTCCATCTTGTGTGGATGACAAATAAAAAGAGGGCGAGCAAGAGAGAGATAGAGAGAGAGAGAGAGAGAGGGAAGAGGGGCTGAGAGAAAGAGGGAACCACGCTTTTAACCCTCCCGGGAATTACATAGGCTATTAGTGTTACGAGCGGTAAAGTGCAGTTTCCTTTCTGGCAAAAGACGATTTGCACGAATTACCGAAGCGGTAAGTCCAGGAAGGACGTATCTGCAGTTCGCGAACTTCTTCGGGTGACGAACGTACTCCGTAACGACCTACCCGGCGAAAAACGATCATTTCGGCCACTTTACCGGAGTTACGCAATACTCAAAAACTCTTTGAAGCTTACTCTCGGCTGCATAAGTTAGAGCTCGACAAATCGTAAGTAATGTGCATATCCCCACTTCTCTCACTTGGTGACAATGGTTATCCGAGTGTAATCAGAAATTGCAAATTCGGAATTGCAAATTGAATTTAAAGAGCAGCGAACAAACTTGCCCGAGTGAAATTCCAGACGTCGGCTAATGCGAATGTTGAATAAGATGGTGTGATTGAAATTCATACAATTTACGGTACAAACTTAGGTATTATTATTGCATGAACTTGAGAGTGTAAACTTGAGCGGGATATCGCGGAAGCGGAACTTGCAACATCAATTAATACAACGCGCTCCGGATGGTCCGTTCAGGAGTGATTTACACGATCTCGGATTGATCCGGGAGAATGGCATTTCAATTAGTAAATCCTTAAGTGCTTTCGACTGACTGCTAAAATACATATACGTCAATTAGAAGACGTTATTTTAACTCTACGGGTCACGGGCCGTGTCGGATCGTCAAGACGTTGATTTTTCAGACCGTTGACTTCTTAACAAAACAATTTCGAAATGGAAGAGAATAATATTTGTGTTTCGCTTAAAAGAGCTTACAGTTAGCGTGAATCTATGACTCTGTTGTAATACATACGAGTTCCATTATTCTGATTTTGATTTAATCCTCGTTATGTCCGCGAATGCGGACGATTATTACGACCGTCTGGATACTCTATCTGGACGCATACACACGCGCGCGGACGCGTACACACACATATATACGTGTATATATCATGTGCCCATTTCATAAGACTGATTACGCCGCGATATTAAGCTTGTAAATCGTAACTCGAATATGGATGCTTGCGGGAGGACATCGAACGACCGAATTTGCTAAACTCGCGCACTTCGCCGTTTATCTTCCAACTCAGATTTATTAATGGGTCCATTAAGGGAAAGAAGAAAGCGATTATTCTCCCCTGCCATCTTTATCTCATCATCTAAATCTAATTAAAACATACTCCACTTTAATCGCGCCATACGAAATGAAGGTATTAATCCTACTTTTTTTATATTTTAATATGTGATTATAAAGTAATAATGATTTGCAATTAATTTCAATAAAATTATCAATCGTTTCGTTTTCAAAAATTTCTCTTAAGATATCTTTATTATTATTTATTTTTAATATTTTTATATATAATATTTCTATATTTAATATTTTTATATATAATATTTCTAAACTGCATACAACTGAAATAAAAATAATTTTTCGTGAAAAAATATAAATAAAAAATGTAAAATAAAATTTTTCTCGTTTATTATTTAAAAACTAATTTTTTAAAATTGAGAATTTAATGGCACATTTATGCTATCTTCCTATATCTATCCCATATCTATAATTACAAAATTCACGCGTTCATTCTTATTTATTTAATACGAGAATTATACATATATATATACTTATATATTATTATATATGATAATGTATATTTCTTCCTGATCTAATATTTTTTCTCTATCCCCCTATAAAGGGTCGTTTTTTATGGGGGCTTACAGGACGCCAATGCGCAATTTTAATGCACGGGATTCTCAGGACACGTCGCATGTTTCAGGCTCGGATCCCATCCGAGGAAAATCAAGAGGCAGGAGACCCCATTCTACGGGCGACGATGGCTCGACGCCACCAATTTCGGGATTACGGTGACAGTATACCACGGGAAAATCTGGCCGTTTCTCTGCGCGAGATTCAACGGGGCGACTCGTCGCAAATTCCGCGAAATTATCGTCGAAAGCGCGCAGCAGAATCTCCACCGCGGCTATCTCTTCCTTCTTTAGCTCCTTTTATCCGTCGCTTTCAATTAAAACGGCTCCTCGCTAGAAACTATTCACGTTGCTTTTTCGCGATGTCCCGAGTATCTCGTGAAAGAGGTTTTATGCATGTAGGATGATTTATGCCTACGCTCATCATCTGGTATGATTTAAAGGACGTATGATTTAAAGATGCGCTGAGAAGCCGTGTTATAAATATCTGAATATCTCAGCACCGAGATGCTCCATCGAATATTCAGTAAATGTTAAAAATGCAAGGGACATATATGTGCTCATTAAGAGCAGATGCAAGACTGCGTAATTAGCTTAATGGGAAACTAATTCAACATAAAAGAAGAAATTCCTCTTTATACATATTTTTCAAAACATGTCGCGGATATGCGAGATTATACTATCATCGAAAGCTTCGTTAGTTTATCCCTTTTCTCGAATGACGAAATTCCCAAGTCATTACCGTCGCAAAAACACCACGGAAATTCGCCACGTGCCATTATTACGTTAATTAGTGTCGGATCTCAGAGTACCTCTTTGATATCTAGACAGGCCGAACGGCAGCGCCGCGCTTTGGCCTCGTTAAAGGCAAAGGCTGAGGTGCTATTTCACGAGCCCAAGGGCTCGGCGAATGAAGGTGTTGGCAGCTCAGAAGGACTAATTAACACCTCGCGGTCGAAAGGATTCCCCGCAACCGCGCGCTTTTAATACGAAGACGGGCTTCAATTTTATTTGAGGAAGAAAGCCCGATAGCCGATATTCAGAATAAGCTCTCTTGATCGAAAAACGGATTTATCTGAATATAGAGTTGAGCGAGAACCCTGTATCTGCAAGTTTATTTACCCGTTCGATTTATTCGTACGAAACTTTATCCGTATCCATCGGGGCTGCATAATTTGAGAGAACGTCGATAATTATTCAGACAAATACCGAAATTGAATGTATAACCGAGATAATGTAATAAATTTACCGCAAATATTGATCGCAAGCGAGATGATATAATTTCGTAAGTAAAAAGAAGGAAAGTCTTTCCTAGTGATTGTTCAGGTACACTGAAAGAAAATTCTGGTTCGGAAACGGATCGGACGAATCAGAAAAATCTTGTAGGATCGATCAAATATTCTGGTTCTGATCGTCCGTTTTTAACCGGAATTTTTTTTCAGTATAGATGATTGACAGCAGATTATTTGGGATAATTATCAAGGCCCGCTCTGGCGTAAGCACAATCCCGAAGTGTACGTGCATCGTGACATAATTATTGGGTCACAAGACACTCATTCATCAGATATTGTTTAAAGAGACCCCTTTACACCCGTGATAAGAGCCTTTCGAATAATCGTGCACGGTATCGGAGGCTGCGATCTAAGCTGAACAGGATTAACGTGTTAACCTCGATTTATCCGATCGGCTGTTAAGATAAGCCGTAAACGCGACAACGCGGCACTCTCTTTCTACTGCCGTGCTTTTGTCACAGCTTTCAGATATTCTTCTGTTCAAACGAGTCTGTCTGGGTTGGACGTGTCGGAAGTCTAAGAATAGAACTCGTGTGGGCAAGCAGGGCGATATTCTATCGCCCTGCTTTTGAAGCATAAATATTTATACATAAAATGCATGAAGTTGAAAAGATAGTGTTACGCGAAAATGAGATTACTCTGGGGTCAGGTAGTTTGAAACGAATCGAGTTTAAAATGAATAGCTTAATGTGCCAGTTAAACCGCCCACTTTTATGAATTTAACTCATTTTTGCATAATAAATCAAAATGTTGTTTTAAATACCGTCCGGCTGCGGACGTTATGCGGTGTTACTCCCGCATAAATAATGGATTTTGGACAGAATGTCATCTACATAGATATTTCACTACGGACATTACTTGGGCTCTTGTTGGGCTTTTGTCTCCTACAGGCTAGAGATTTATATGCTTATGGAACACGGTCTCTCTATTAGCTATCACGATTTTAGAAATTTATTGACTCGCGTTTATACGCGAGCGCCTTGAAGGAAAATATATCTCGTCTTTGCCAACTTATTATTCGGGTTTATTTAAGCTTTGAGAATTAAGCTTTGAGCTTGCGAAATATAAAGATTAGCTTGCAAAATTTTTCCGCGAACAAACGGGGAACATTCTCTCGTAAAATATCGGTAATAACGTAAAATATTGCAAGACTTTAAAGAAATATAAGTTGAATCCTTTTACTGCCCCATCTCAAAGGCACGCTTAATTAAGAGGCAGTAGTATACTTGCCGTAAACTATTAAAAAAAAAAGAAACCTGCTTCTGGTAGAAAAGATAGAAAATGCGCCAATATTAATTTGCGGAAACTTCTCCATCAGATATACTTCGCCAACTATATATATGTATATAAGGCTAAAGAGAAGCGAACGTTGCTTACGCAGCATGTTGTATTTATGAAAACGGGGCGAAAACGTCTTCGCTATTTTCCGGCTAAACGATGCCATCGATAGTTTGGAAAGGTCTAACGTAAAGAGCCGCGGCTCTCCTACCTTCACATGCCCGTATTTCCATGTGAATAGAGCGACGGCTGGCAGGCAAGCGATGATGCAGCACTCCAGGATAAGTATCGCCGTTCGCATCAGCCAGTTTAGGGATACGACGCAGGGCGAGCCATCCTCGCAGAACTCGCACCCCTCGGCGCACGGCAGGCATTCAAACACCCCGCTCTCGGCATATTGGCTCTTCTCACCCTGTTGACAAACGCGAGATTATTTCTCTCCGGCAGGGACTCTCCGCAAAGGAATGCAAAGCCTGGTGACTGCTGCTTCTCGAAATTAGTTGCCACGGCTAAAAGAGAAATTTTTTTGTCTTCCGAGAACAAATAAGTACGGGCGCGACGCGCCGGGTATTCCCTTCTCTTACTCAAGTTTCGCATTACGAATTTAATACATATTGCATTTGACTTCAAGATTATGGCTTAGTGAATATAATTCTACTCTATAATCGATAATATCTTGCTCGTTAGACGTGCTATCACGTTTCTCTCGTTCTCAATTCTGAAGTCTGGCATTTCCAGATATAATTTCCGTCGTAAATGCCCAACAATAAGCATTAATTTATGTATACCGTGAAGATATAATTACGAAAAATATTTTCAAAAGTTATCTGTAAATTAATACATCTTTGCAATCAGAACGATATTTGAAGACTATTTGTACTGTTCAATTTAGAAAAAGACAGTCATATTTAAGAGATGGATTTTTAAGGCAAGGAATGTTTAAAAGATGATACATAACAAGATTTGTATTATGAAGATATTTCATGCGTGAAGGGAACTAATAAGAGAAATAATTTCCGCGTTTCTCTTATCCAATTTTCTTTCGCAGTGGCAAGAAAGAGGATGTCTCTCGTGAAAAACTGAAGAATAATCATTTCCGAGTTTCCCCTCGCTGGCGTTCTTTCAACCCAACAATGCACACATCAGCGCTGTCCACCGGCGCATCCAAGGAAAAGAAAAAAAAGAATGACACGTCGTTAATATCCCGGGCTCGCGGTTATTAAGGATATTCGGCGGAGGAGGCGACGTCAGCCATTGTAACCGTTTGCGGTTACAAACGGTCGCGCCAACTACTGAAGGGCGCGACTGGAAAATAGTTTTACCGCGCCGTGAGCGCGATGGAAATGCCCATCAAATCACAAAAGATACGTAACACGCGGTGACAATAGATGCCATCGCGCCTCGCTGTCAATACCCATTTCGCACCTACGAGCGGAGAAGTGACGGCTGGCCCGACGGACGTGAAAACTGCATGCGGGGGAAAAAAAAGCCGCCGTCCGCCGTAATAGAATGCACGGTAACGTGCGTTACGTCGTAACGCCGTTGCCTCCAGCGACGATCTAATTGCGCTGTCGCGCTGCGATCTTCCACTCCTGCGATCCTGTTTTTGAAGCCGTAGAATGGAGAACCGAACGCGCGCGCGAGACGCAAAAGTGGAACGCGATGCTGATATCAGCTGGATATTCCATTCAAACTGCATTTTACACGCGCAATAACGGCGAACTAAATTTATCGAAAATTCATGGAAATGTATTTTAAATTGCACGCCACATCGTCGATCTTTTACTTTCAAACATTTCGGAAAATTAAATATTTTTTGCTTTGATTTTTTTCGAAGTAAATAATTGCTCCAATTATTCACGAATATCGGTATACAGAGGACAAAAAAATTATTTAAGCCACCGACGAAACCGTGAATTAGTTTTTAATCGAAAATCAATTGTTTTTGCACTCTTTCGTAAAGGGTACAATGTGCATTTCCATTGTGTGTATTTCCATTTTTCTGCCGCGTTAAAGTTTAATGAGAGATTCTCCCCTCAGTATACGCCGTGGCTTGTGTAATCTTCTTTATGTTTATTTGGTAAAGGAGCCGTTATTACGATCGGAGCTCATTAGAATTTGATGAGGACGAATACCCCACATATTTTGTTAACACAATTTCGCCGCTCCTGTAATAGTACAGTAGAATTTCTGTTTCTGAGGAAAAGAAGATATTACAAGCCAGTATTAAGCATTTTCTGCTCCGCAGAAAATGGAGAGCGAAGCTGTTTTTACACATTAGTTCAGCTTTAAACTACTCACCATCATCAATCTCTCGTACTCTTCTTCAATGACCGTGCCATTGTAGTACCTCTTGTCCGATTTCGTGTCCGGGTAGTAGAAGCCTCGTTTGCAAACGCATCGATAACTACCGCGGCGGAAGCCGAGCCCGGGAATGGCGATGCACTGCGAATAGAAGACAAAACGATCAATTGTATCTAATCAGTGCTACGTGTTCAAGCCTTTCGTTATTATGGACGGCTGTAATCCATTGGAATTGTTTCGCGATAGCTGATTCACGGATCTAGTGCCTGGACACGATCGAGTGTCCCACTTGATCATAAATTTATCCATTATATATTTCATTACAATATGTCATATCTGAAAAATCAAAGTTTGTTCTGCCTAGCCTGCTTCATGCTCGTGTGTTAATTTCATTTATAACTCAAAGTAACATAATAGCACGTTTTGCCTAAACACTGTTTTAACTTTTAACTGAATTTAATTATTTTTTTAAACGGTCTTTTAGATATTTTAAAATTTAATTATTAATTATCTGAAAGAATTAAAGAGAGAGAAAAAATTTTATATTAAGATTAATCTAAAATAAATCAGTATTAAGACGTTAAGATTGACTTAAAATAGGTCAATGTTTATTCAATACTTATTCAAAGACTTAAAATAAAATTACGACTTCAACGTCCGGCATTAATATACAATACTTTAACATTAAAGTTTACGGGATCTATTTAAAACAGCAGAATTAAAAACATTTTATTAGAAGGGATTGTACGCAGCGTGAAAACTGACGAAATACATTGCCTCTCGTATACATTTATATAGCGCCATTACCGTTTAAGTAAAAAAACGACATAATATTTAAAAAAATATCACAGTTAAATGAAAATCTCCATTAAAATGTAGATCTGCGATAAACTACGGCCATGCTGCGGAATGGACCAGTCCAAAGTAGTGAAAACGAATAAAAAACATGGATAAACTGGGACGGAATAGCGTCATGAACGGTAAAGAGTGAAAAAAATGTAAAAAATGATTCTTATATCGTTTTTATAACAACGAACATGTTTTACCCCTCGAAAGCCCGCAATTCGCGCGACCGACGGGGAGAAGTGTGCTCGAAAACGTTCCCTCCAAATTGCGATCCTCTCCAAGTTCGTGAGTTATCGTTGCCGCGAATCGGAAAAACGCGGTTTCGGAAAAACACGGAGGTTTAAAGTTTCGGGTTTACATAAGGCCTCGGTCGTCGAGTGATATGTGTGCCATTCGAGATTTCCCGTAATTTCCAGGATTTTTCCCTGAGTATTTACTTACACTCTTACGTGAGGAAGAGCTGAACGTTCAAAAATTTGGACTGACATCTCCATAATAACAAAGATGTTAAAAATTTGTAATTTAAATTTTAATGGAGAATTTATAATCGCGTTACAAAGAGAAGTTAACGTTGGTTCCATTCAGGCTCTTACTATGGCAAACGTTCCGTGAACGTTCTCAAGAAATCCATCAAGTCCACCAAGAAAAATACATGACTTACACTACAATTTAATTAATCAAAATCCGACGATTCAAACCGCAAAAACTGAATAATCTCGGCGAACAGAAATTTAACTGAAACATTTGTGTGAAAAAAAAACCTCTGACGCATTCTCCACCAACTCATTCTCTCTCCCTCCCTCTCTCTCTCTCTCTCTCTTTTTCCCCTTTTAATCTATGAAAAGTAAAACACGCCGATAACGCGCGCGCGGTTTGTTAAGGGGGGACAAAAACGCTGCGCGAGCAGGGGTGTTTTTCGCGCGGCGGATGCTAGCGCGGCAGGGTCGACAGTGGCATTTACAAATAGAGTCGGTCGCCACGCGGAAAAACATCTCCCCGGTGGTTTTGCCCTATTCCGTGCGGCACATTTAAGCGCGCGTCGCGCCCGACACCGGGAAGGACACTCGCGGGAAACATCGATCCTCGGGAAGAATGCAACGAGAAATTAGCATTACCTCGGTGGTGCGCTTTTTGCACTTATCGCTGGCGGCGAATATGTTCAGCTGCGTGGATCCAGCCGGCAACGGGCACTGATCTATGTCTACTCGGCGGAGGTCTATGTCGATACCGCTGGTGCCCCTGCGAACGATAAATCAAACGTTTTGCGATTAAACCCCCGAACCCCGGCGCACATAAGATAGGCTTACACATTAGACTTGAGCGACCGACTTGCGCCAGTTACTTCGCCGGGGTGAAATCTCTCGACCGGGGCAAGGCGAGAACGTCGACGCCGCTCTTATCGGAATTAGATTAGTAGTAGAAACTAACGTCTGTTTTTACGCAATTCAAGTAGTAACTAACATCTGTTCCTACCCGGTAATGCGCAAACTTGTATAATTGCGTTTCCCTGTATTCCTTAGGAATTGACATGAAGCTTTAACGACATTCACTTCTCTGTTATTTATATTCACAAAACGCCCGAAAATGTGAAAAGGTTTAGGAAAATTGTCAGATGTAAATGTCGAAAAGTTTTTATTGTAAAGAGAGGGCGGAAAGGCACACCCCTCTGAAATCTGATCTGAATACATCAAGAGCGAGGTTATTAAAAAAGCGATGATATTAAAGCTCTATTTCGCGATTTCGCAATTTCTCTTGGGCTTACACGTGTCCGTGCCTCGCTCGCGTTTTATATATAGTCTTTAACATCAAATCAAATTCTCTTGCTTCGCGTCTCCTGATGCATAATTCAACAGTGCGCTTGTTGCAACCGATTATGCGTGCAATATATCTTCCGCTGATTCTCGACTCATGTAACCCGATAATCCTTTCGCCGGCATAAAACGCAATATGGTTGCTTTGTACGAGGAACAGATATACGACAGCAGCAGCTACTTCGTAACATTCAATGAACTTATATAATATCCCGTATCGATTCTTTTCTCAAGTTTTTTTTTTTTTTTTTTTTTTTTTAGTATCTCGCACACAAACGTTATATTAAAACTCTCGCGGAACTTGATCGCAGGGCGAGATATTGCCGGTCCCTTCGAAATTGCGAGACTCAATGCAAAATCGTTTCTCAATTATTTCGGACTAAAATTAATTTCTCGATATTGAAACCGTCGTAATTATTTTTAACCCTCTTGCCATTGAATAACGGCACCGCCCTGGTCCGGGACACCCTATATAACGAACCCGTCCGATTCCTCCCCCCCTCCCTCCCTCTTTCGATAGTTGGCCGGTATCGATTCTTGATTTGCAAGAATTACGATGCGTTCGCAGTTGCGCTGATAACAAATTTCCTTTAAACGGATATTGCATTCTTCGAAGCGACATAGCCCCGTTCTTTTCCATCCGCCGACATTTACCATGATTTCTGCGTGCAATGGTCTGTGAAATTTTGCATTTTTGGATTTAAACGCGGGAACGGGAGAGCGAACGTTATTTCCGACGTGCGATTGCGAGCGAATTTTCGCTACCGGTGAACATATCGCTCCGATATTTCGTGAATGGTGATTTCACTTAGTCCAGTGAAGTGGAAACGTTTTAGCTACATAGCAAAAGCGCTTTTAATTCACTCCAACAGCAGACGCTAAATAAATTTAATTTCTTAGTTGCATAGGCATGGAAACTTTAGCATGGAACTCCATTTCAATCGTTTCCCCTCTCTTTTTTTTTATAAACGTACGAGCTAAAAGTATTAAAATGTAAAACTCGGATAATTATCTCTGATCCATGTTCACGTCAAGGAACGTAACGAAGATATAACTTCTTATAGAGCATGAAAAATTGCAGAGATTAAACACAATATCCTGTTTCGGAGCGGAAGACTCCAGTTTCACGGAAAAATAGATTTCTTTCGAGCGTTATGTCATTGTCCATTGTTACAGACTATACGAAAACAATTTTATATTGAGACAGCAATGACCAGTTTCATATCCTACTACAAATAGACGAAATATTTTACGCTACGCTAAATATTTTTTGAAAAATATCTCCGAATTGAACGTAACACGAAGCCAAACACGAAAATGGCAATAATGTACCTTCATATACCATCACGTGCCATTGTTATCATAAAATTGCAAGAATTTCCGTCCGAATTATGGCAGGGCTCGGATAGTATTTCGCAAAAGGTAGTATTTCACATTTCCATGTTGGAGGCCAGCAACAATTAATATCACTGTATTGTTTCGTAGAAAGTGTGTGAAAGAGAGAGAGAGGGAGAGAGAGAGAAAGGGGAGGGAGAGAGAGAGAGAGGAAACGGAAAGACAGGGAGGGGAAAAAGTGAGAGATAGATTCTTGCTCTGTTGACACAGAGACTTCAAATGGCCGTTCTCGGAATAGAACTGAAAGCTCTCCGAACGGTTAAATCAATTTGCATAACTGAGTTCTGTTCGTATTTTAGATTAACTCTTCGTCTCATATGACAGCACATTTACAACATATCTAAATTTGCCATTAAAATAAATTGAATATTGATTTAATGTCGCCTTCTGCTCCGTTTCCCGCAACGTTGCTTCTGTGAAAACTTGTTGCAACCAGTAATTTTGGTACGTACGGTTCGAGCTGCGAATATACGCGAATATATCAACAAGATAATGCTGTTTTCTTTTGAACTTCCTTCTTATCCAGCCACAGGCAAAATTTTGATTTTATTTACATAGGAAGATAGTTAATTGGATCACGTCCTGTATGCAAACCAACAACCAGTTAACAATGTTGCGGTTGTTGGTTGGATTCTTCCTGCTGCATTTAATCCAATTATTCTACCAGGCAACGTCAATCAATATAAATATTTGAAAACTGTGAGAAACACAGACAAGTCTCCTATTTGCAATGAAATAAAATCAGATTAAATCGAAATCAGATTAGTAAAATATCATACGTAAATATAAAAACAGGAAATTGAATTACATGATAGAGCTGGTTTTGTTGTACAAGCCTTTTTCGTTAACATTTATATTTTTATTACTTTTTGCTACAGCTATTTTATACATAATCTACAACTTTATTGCAAACCGATATAATTTCAAATGGGTTTTATTTTAACAAAAATTTGGGATTTAATATTATCACCGTAGTAGTTAAAAGTTATAAAGTTACAACAGTTTATAATTCCTGACAACATTATCGTTGCGAGAGAAATTGAGTTTAAATCGACAACCCTACGGCTGGAGGAGAAAACGATTGTTTCGGAGCACTCCGTATTTAAGTTATAAGGATTTTCGTCGGGGCTATAATAAGATTCTATAAGGGGTATGATATCTGCATACTTTATCGCCAGGAAGGTGAGGAATGCTGGAAATATCTCGGCCCCGTGTTCATCAAATTGGTCCTATCGATTATCGATTGCAGCTGCGAAAGGCCTGGGTTTCAACGGGAATTCCGAATTATCATCGCTTTCACGAAAGCGCGACTTCACCTTCCATTAAGTTAAGTAGAGTCGGAGTCTTGTTATTGTTCGATTAAGTGCACGTAAATACTCCTGCAATCTACAATAGCCGACGTAGCGGTAACTTACATAAAAATTTTCATAAATAAACAGATATAAGTAAGCTCTACAAGAAATATGTAAGTACAACTACTGCAGGCGCTCAACCGTGTTGTGAATCGTTTTTCTTCGTTACGAACAACGCTGCAGGATGTTTTATAAATGTCGAATAGATAAAATCTCAATTAAGAGATACCGTTTCTTTTAAAATTTACTTAAAGCACAAAATGAGGATTGTAGCCATGAGGCTTTTACATAATGAAGTAGATTGTGTTAGAGTTTACGAAGAAAAAAATCAGTATTATGCTCGGTTGGGTATGTTTAAATATGTATGCTCATGGGTGTCCGCTTGCGCGCACGATAATAATCGTATTACAGCAACATTTTAAGCGTATAATAAGAGAAATGTTGTTGTGGGGAGAGCGCAATTTAATGTACATATATACCAAATGAAATTAACTAAAAGCAGCAACGTTTTAACCTCTGTCATCAACATAAACAATTTTAATGTTAAGAGAATATTCGCGTACATCACATTTTACCTACCGTTCGATGAAAATGCTTTTTACTTCCTTCATCCATATTCCCGGTTATATTAATTCGTTTAATTTAATTTAATTGATATAAATTTATTCAGAGAGATAAACTTGAATGCATTATATATTATAATGCCGTCGCGACCGTGGTACCTCTAGTTTTAACAGAAAGTTTTCGCTTTTCATTTTACTACATTAACACAGCGCTTCTCTCGCATGTAAAGATTAGTTGCGATAAGCAAAAAACTTGCTCCACATTTACTCTGCGAAGGGAAAGAATTTTTCTCCTGATTTTACGTATAAATTCCACGTATCAATTATTTACCAAATTGACCTTAATTGATTTCATCTACTCCCGCTGTGTACTCGCGCTGTGTTTATTTATTTATTTACTCGTCATCATGCGAGGAGCGAAGCGCACATGTGTGTTTCATTATTGCCGAGTTGTTCCATAAGAATGCCGGGACGTGACGTGTATAATTATCGGCGCGTAATACCGGCGCAAGTTAGGTCGGGGATAATAAGGTAACCGGTTAAACGTATAAATTAGGTGCGCATGTGCCTCGGAGGTTTTCGCAAACTCCCGATGCCGTGGTAACGCGGTGACCCGTGCCGAAAGCCCGAGCCCAGGCCGGTTACCGTATTACAAATTAGATCCGCTAACTCTTCTCTAGCAGATAATTCGTTTAACCGTCCGGGCGCGAAATAGAGCGGGAAACTGGATGGCCTTGGCTAAGTGGATTTTTCAGCCGGACACAGTACTGACATAATTACCAGTAATTATAACGCTATCGCGCCCTACCCGGGATCCGCGGAGTTAAAGATCCGGGGAAACTTGGGAACAACGGAGCCCAGCTTCCGAGAAGCGTGGGATACAAGGTGTTCGCGACCGATTGCATTTCCTTCCAGTCTGCTGATCCTTCGACAAACTTGGCCAATCTTTCCTTCAAGGAAACTCGACGGATTACTCGCTCGCTTGTAGTCACCTGCGGAAGTGTAACTGTACCTTATCTCCCTTAGATAATGCCGAGTAAACTTTATCTGAATGGGGGATTCAATATCAAACTTTTCAGAAATTTATCCGAGCTCGGACTTTCCGAGAAATTATGACCGCTGTTATGAGAGCGATAAATCTTTATTGGCAAATTGACTGGTTAAAAAGCATTCGGCTTGGAAATGGCCGGAGACACCTTATACATGACTTCACCGTGATCCTACTTTGCTTGGTTGGTAATTTGCTTAAGTACTAATTTTCTTGGGTCCTAACATGCTTGGATGCTAACTTCCTTGAATACCAAATTCCTGGCACCCAGATTTCAAGGAGTCCTAGCATATAAGGCTTGGCTTTGATCCTAGTTTGCTCGGATAGTCATTGGCCTAGATACTAGTGTGCTTAGATCTCACCTTCTCTTTTCTCTCTGCTAAGTTCCAGCTTTTGTTTGTTAACTTCCTCAAGTATCAAGTTTCCTTCTTCTTAAAGAGATGTGCCGTGCGGCACATACAAATTCGTATAAAAGAAGCTAAAGATATAACAATTTTATAGTTCGAATAAGTAAAACATTTTAACGTTAACAAAATAATCGAAAAATTAATAAATTATTGCTGATAAAAAATGGAGAAAATATCATGAATATAGTTAGTTTTTAGATTTATGCTGATGAGCGAATTGAAAATTAGAGCAGATTAATTTTATTGAAATTAAATTAGAAGATTCAAGAACGATAGAAATCAATCGATTAAAAATAATTAATAAATGAAAAGATGAAATATGCAGTACAATCAAATAAAATATAAAATAAAATGAATATCTAAATAAATTGAAAATAAAGTAATAAAAAAGTGGCAAGTCAGAGATTTAATAACTGTTTTAATTAAAACTCCCTGCCTTCAATTGTGAGTCTTTCATTCGAAATTGTAAGAAATTCAGTTTCTGCTCTGTCTCCCTGAAGAATCTGTCATATCTGTGAAGCGGAGATTCCCCAGCTTGCACTTGATGTGAAATAAACGATGCACGAACGCGTAGATAGCCGGGAGAGAAAGAGGAGGAGGAGATGATGGAGAAATTCCCAATGGAGAGGGAAACGACGCGGCTGTCGCGGTGCCGAATGTTATCATCCTCGCGTCTTCGTCATCGTCGTTGTCTCTTTGATTCCATACGTAACTCGTCAGCGAAACGCTTTCGCGAGACGTGATGCATAATGCACACCGCAAGGGCGCATCAAAGTACATGAGTTCTATTCGTATTATTAGTTATATAGGCAACGGTTAATTATATTACTCGCATTTTCGGGAAATGGTATGAAATATCTGTTGCAAAGCGCATGACGTTTGTACAATTTCTATAAAATTTAGTATATTAAATAATAAATTTGGAATCAACATTCAGTTTCTCCGTAAATGTAAAAAATTTCTCGAATATTATCATAATTTGTTCGTAGAATTTTAACGTTATACAATTTGATAATTACGTATTAGGTTGAATGTGTTTTAAGACAAAGTGCAATTAGGATTAAATGAAAGAGAGAACATCTCGCGCTCTTCGCTTAATTTTCTTCGTTATTTTACCTGCATCTGTAATTGGACACTTCCACTAATTAGCCAAAATTCTTTTACTTTAGTTAATAATTCCGTAGCTGCTGCGTCATTATAGCAATTATCATTTTTGTTTCGGTTTCGTGTCTTAATATACTGGCGGTAGAAAGGACATAAAGTTCTAACACACCTTGTATGGCTTTTACGACGAGATTTTCAGTCAAGAGAAAGCCATAGAGAAAGAGAGAGAAGGGAATGAGGAGGAAGAAGAGGGAAAGAGATACATCGAGAACGAGCTTGTGGAGGTGAAATTCTGTTAAAACTAACTAAGCGAAGGCGGTCGTGAAAACAATTTCACTCGCAACGAAGTAACCGTCCTCGCAGTCGCACAAAGCGCTACGTTCTCCACGGTATTCCAGTTGTCGCGGAAACGACTGCTGCTAGACTCGCATAAGATTACTAAACAAGAGGAATTTGAAAATTTCCTGACTTTCCACGGTTGCTCTTAAATCCTACGGTTTTACGGGTTTTTTTCCCTCGTTTTCTTCAAGTTTCCAAAGTTTCTCAGATTTATTTCAACGAGATATGCATGAGAATAAGATTTACATACGTATTTTGTTTTGCGAAAAATGGCATGGCAGAAATATGCAGGTATTTCCGGAATACATAAGGCGTCATATAAAATCGCAATTCTCGACGGCATAATCACGTTGCGTCAAGTCATGTCCACGTCTTATTTAATTCTTCGGCGCCAAGCTGCATAAATGAAGTCCTTTCAAAGCCGCTGTTATTTTTGTCTTTTGTCTCGTAAACGTCTCGCTAAATAGTCAAAATGGCCGCAGAATGAAACAATAAAGATTTATAAATGTAATTGTAAAATATAACGCGCTTTGACAGCAAGCATGGAAATTATAGCTTCAAGAGGGAAAATTCTATCTCGCCACTTCCGAGATTTGCTCTCGCTGTTTATTGCAAAATTTTATTCTGAAAACTCTCATTACAAAATTTAATCACAGTGATATATTCGGGAGTTTAATTTATAACACATAATCTGCAGTAATATTGTTTCAACACTTTCGATGAGAGCGAGCGGTGTTATTCCGCGGTTTAAAGGCAAACAAATGAATGAATATTCCATACCCGTGACTATAATAACATTGCCTTTGTTCTACTTCTGAAATCCCGAAATCACATTGGTTGTTTTCATCCCAAGATATTGATTTGCAGAAAAGATCTGTCGTCTTTTATTTCCGCGCGGCAATACCGACGACGTTTCCTTAGGAATTTCGATCCGTTTTAGTAGCCTAATTTAGTAGCTCCTTGTAATCGTGTTTCATTTTTCGCCGTCGCATTCTTAACCAGCTGGAATTTACTTTTTGCATAGCGGCAGCATGAAAGCGGCTAAATTTACTTTTTCAATTAGTAATTCAATTAAAATCACCGAGAAAAGAATTACGTAAAGAATTATATCGTAATTCGCAATTATTTAACAAGTTCCACTTAAATTTCTAATATCGACATGCCACTCTTGGTGTTAGATAACCGAGGTCGGAGAGAGGTACTTCTAAAATGCATAGAATATTCAAGGTATTTTATGAGAACGTCAAACTTCGCGAAAGAGACTGGATCCTTTGACAAATTCAGTCGATCTTTTCCTATCGAAACTTCAGACTTGTCGGGCTTCGAAGATGCGGAGAAGTGACAATATCCCACTTCACAGTTAATTATTTTTAAGTAACGTCTTCTTTAACACATTTCTAAGTTTAAAACTCGATTATTAAAATGTCCAGTGGTGAATATTATGAAGTTATGAAAATGTTACGAATTTACCAATAAATTGCCCGCGGCAAAAGTTTGACGAAAGTTTTTCAGAAAGCATTATATATACAAAGCAAAAAAGATTTTAAAAAATCACCGATGTTTCAAGTAGTTGCAAAGTGAAATAATAACGATTTATAAACTTAATTTTTCATTTCCCAAATCCCCTGTATGTGACATGAAAAATTATACATTTAACAAAAATTGAACACTTTTCTGAAACTTTAAATTCTTCAATATTAATACTTTTGAAATGTTAAGAACACATATGTATCATGTTGTCAAATTTTCGTACTTTAATATTTTTGTTGTTTTTCGTAATTTTATCATTGTCAAAAAATTGTGATTATTAAATTAAATTGCCTATGCCTATAAATTGCCTATTAAAAAAATTTGCCTATGAATAATCCAAATTAATAATTATTCATCAACCAAAAGTTTCAATTGTAACAGTTTGTAATTGTAAACTACGCATAAGCAAATTCTTAACAACTTAGAAATAAATTTCAATATAAATGATAAAAAATCTAGATTAAATCTAAATTGATTTTTTTAATCTTAAAAAAGAAACAGTTTAATACAAGCACGCGCGCGTTGCATTTAACCATTCGATTTAATCACTGGGTAACCCAACAATTTTTCTTGTAAAACCGAGAAGAGACTTTGCACTTCTTCCGCGAAAGGAAGTTCGTGAGATTTCGCCGCTTGCCACTAGAAGATTAAAGGGGAATCTCTCGTAATCGATCGCGTGGTCCTTCTCTATTTGCCTGCTACGCTTTCCCCCGCGGCAGCTGCAATTTCCAGAATCTAACTGTAATCCACTGCAACTGCATTCCATTCTTCCCGCCCACGTTTGTAGCCCGAATTTACTTTCGCGCGATGATGACAGCGTTTGGAGCGTTTGCCTTTCGTCCCGCAATAATAGTCAAAAGCGCTTCGTCGGAGCTGAAGGGCCCCGCGGAACGCCGTTAATCCCGGAATCCGTTTTCGAGCGCAATAAAGAGCGCTGAGGCTATTTGCGATAAGGCTTAACGTTTGCCAATTGATAGCAACCGATAACGATAAGAGCGAGTATCGAGCGAGCAGGAATGAGAGACTTCAATCGTTGCGAAATCGTTGTCGAGTAAACTGAAGGGACAGCGTGAGAAACGCGGTAAATTGCGTCGAAAGATAACACATTCATGTGTCCAGATAAATACATTCGTTGTTACAATGTGCTGTAATATCGCGAACGTCGACAAGAACTTGAAAAGCATAAATATACATCTATATATCGACTTGTAGTAAGTAAAAGTACTAATTTTCTCGTCTAATTTTTTTTTCAAGCATCGTAAACTGTAGAAAATTTAAAAACATACTAATGCGTGCTGTTTTCACATTTGTTATATATTTGCTAAAAACAAAATGTGTATTTCCGTAACGATGCATGTGTGTTGAAAAAGAATTGAGATACAACATCTAGTCGATCTGAATGTATTTCTCTGAAAAAGAAAATGTAACTTTATTGATTAAATATTACTTTTCATGTGTAGTGTAAAATTTAAAAATAGAGAGTTATCTAAAATATCGATAACGTAAGACGATAAATATCGAGTTTCACGATGTGGCAATATGGGATAATCGAGTCGATAATGTGAAACATTTCGAGGTCGCTCTAATAAACGATAAAAGAATGAATGGTTGCTATAAAAGCGGGAATGATCGTTTAACGGCATTTACTCTCAAAGATATTGTTCGATTTAGTTTAAGATATCCAATTTTTTTCTTCTAAAATTGTAGAAATATATAGAAAAATATAGAGATGGGTTCAAAAATCCGAGCAACGTTGTTTCAAATACAAAGATATTGAGGATTCTACTTTAAAATGCTACGAGAGAGAGGGCTGTCCGGAAAGTATCCGACCTATCGACGGCAATATCTATCTTTATACCTGGGTCTAGTATTACAGAAAGCGATTCTTCTTTGGGGGGGGAGGGGGGGGAACCTTTGTGATTATCCTTGCCAAGCGGTGCGGCCCTAGAGCCTTGCAGTCGACACCGGTATGCAGTGTGAGCATCTATCTGTGAACGACGCATTTCTAAACTTATTTATCTCATCTTATTCAGCATTTTTTTTACCAACACGGCAAAACGTAAGTTCATCAGTCTTCGTATAGTTCTGATACAATTTCGTACGACTTCTGACTATTCCCGAAATTGAAATGCTACCCTAGCAAAGAGATTTGAAGATGTGAAGGAGATAAAACAGAATGCAACGAGATAGCTACAGGTTATTCCAAAGATTGAGTTTAAAAATTGCTTCAGAAAGTGGGAGCAGCGCTGGAAGAAGATTGTGGCTTCCAACAGAGAATATTTTGAAGGGAGCATAATCGTCGTTGATCCAGAGTAGCTCTTTCTCTTGTGTAGCCTAAGGTGGGATATTTTCCGGACAGACTTCGTATTTACATTTCATGAAAATTATATATAATTAAAAATTTAAGAACACGATGATTTGAGATTAAAGAATATATTATTTAAGATTCCCAATATAATTAAGAAAATTAAATAATAAATATATAATTTATAATTCCTGAAATAATTAAGAAAATTTATTTAAATGTTTATTTAAACGTTATTCAAGTTTCAAAGATTTTATAAGAAATTTCAGAATTATTTAAAGGAAATAATATTCTCAATCTATCCTTCTTTTCTTTTTCTGTCTCATATTTGAAATTGTCATTTAAAATTCAAAACAATTATTTAATATTCAGGAGCAACGGCTGGGTTTTGGAAGATCCACAGACAGGGATACCTTGAAGATTTGACGGCAGATTAGAGGGAGAAATAGGATTATCGAAAATCGTTTAAGGATCCGACAATCGAAGAATCGCTACAATGGCTGAAAGAACGGCGGCGGCTGACAGTGAAAAAGTGGAAGAAATCGCGCCCGATAAGACGCAAGAGGTCGACGCCATTTTGTCGGCGGAGACGCCGATTGTCACGGAAGACGGAAGCGAAATTAAAAGGCGGGTTAAGAGGAACATCATCACCGTGCCGGAACGAACTGTCGAGATCGAGAGAAACGGAACGAGGTATCGCCGTGACGCGAACGGACGATGGAGACCCGTATTGTATTGATTAACGTTTCATACGGTTAGTTTATTCTTTTGTTTTTTCTGCACCAGCGATCTTTAAACCTCTGATTGACGCGCCCGTGAGAATCACGCAAGCGGTTTCCAAATAGTTGGAAATTTAATCAATTTTCACTAAAGTATCAGAATGGAGTGGCTGCCAATAGATAAACAATGACCAATGAAGATATTATTTAAAATGTTTGCTAAAAAATATTTTCGTCATCTGTCTTAAGTGTTTGTATGTTATTAATTTTATATTTAATTTTCAAATTTAATAAATAGTAACTGATTTAAACACGCAAATGAACAATCATTAATTTCGTTAAATAAACGTAGTCATTTAAGATTATAAGATTTTATTTTCGCAAAAAACTGTAAATGTATGATTTTATTGTAACATCATAAAGCAAATGTTTTTATATTGGGTTGATTTAGGTAACCAGCGAACAAATTCGTTATCGGATGTATGAGCGTTAAAAGTTGGTAATCTATTCATTTTTGTTGCATTCTAGGATTAAACGTTACATTTTTTTCATCTAAAAGCTACCTTGTTATAAAAGTTCAATATTGTTCAGTCGCAATCCAGGTTTTTTTTAATATGCAAATAACTTTTCATTGGACCTAAAAACATCAAATTTAAAAAACCTCTTAAAAGCCACTCTCACAGTAAGAGCACGGTTTACCCTAAAAAGAGAGGAAATTAAATTTTTCTTTACAAAAACTCAATAAAATTTGTCTATAAGGTTGTATTCGTTTTAAAAATCAGATTTTATAGTGCAAACTAAATATTTTTTATTTGAAAAAATCAAACTAGTTCTCTGGTCGGTAAAATTTTTTTCCAATTTAGAAACTAGAGATATATTGGGCTTGTTTTAAGCTATACTCTATTTCGTTACTAAAAGCGAAACTTTACTCGTGGCAAAAGTCAAATATTTGTTGGACTGAAAGCAAAAATCTATCGTCATAAAAGTCAATCATTTCTTGCAACAACAATTTTTTTTTAGAAAAACTGACCATCTGTAAAATCGACTTTACAAAATAGAGATAAAATTTTTTTTCCGTTTAGAAAAATATTTGAATGATAATAAGTAAATAAAACATTTTTTTTCTTGTTAAATATTTCTAACTTTTTATGCGCTATGCCAAATGTAATTGTTGTAGTATTATAAGCTTTTTTCGTCCTCTTTTTTCTCCTTCCTCTTCTCTTTTCTTTCTCTCTATTGTTCGATAATTTCGATATTCACGCAATCTCGTAGACATGATATTTTCTGTGAGCCACTCGCATATGCATATTTATAGAATTTCACATATAATTTGAAATGCAAAACGATACTTGACTGTCCCGATAACCTTAAGTTGAACATATTAAACAACTTTGACTGCGATTATTGGCTATTTTCCAAGAAGTGTCATATTAAATAATTCATTTTTGCTTAAAATCGATTTAAATTAGAGATAATTGTAAAATATAAATAAATCACAATATAGATAGTCAATTTTAAACGACAGAAAAGTTAGAATATAAAGTATAAAGTCGAAAAATATGTAATAAAAAGATTTATTACAAAGTTTAGACGGAAAATTTTAAAAATATTTTTATTTATTATATAAGAACATATATTATACAAGATTTCGTTAAAATAAGTTTAATTTATAAATATTAAAATATAAATTCTCGTAAAAATGTAATTTGTATAGATTTTTATAGAAGATATTTATAAGATTTTCTAAATATTTTTATGTAAATATACATATGCAAATTAAAATTAGAATTTAGTTATCATTTTAGCGGAGTATTGCAAGATTACTCAAGTTCTTATCAAAGATATGCTTCACCTTTGACACGTCATCGTGTAAATACTTACGTAATTTCTGTAATGGAAATTATCGTAACCCGTAGTTCGGTTGATTCGTGGAAGCTTTAGTAAAAAATTAATCAGTCTCTACGCAGAATTGACGACAGTGTCTTTATAAACTCTGTCTTTTCGAGATTATTTCACACGTTATACGAGTCGTTTGGACTTCATCGACAGCAAATTTTCGAATTTTGCATTCTGTGACGAAAATCGAGAATGAAATTTTGCATCACGTTATTGCTGATTGTCGTGGCGATGACCGTTGTTTCGTCATCGCCACAGAATAGAATTCAAACCAAGTCATCTACTACTACTAAGGCACCGGTGGCAATGACTCCATTCAATATCATAACAGTGCCGGAATTTCCGTGTCCACAAGGTCAGCAACGTGACGCGAATGGAAAGTGTCGATTGTTTTTGCAAAACCTGGAGAACTAAATAAGGTAAATAACAACTAAATAAGGTAAATCCTTGCGGTAATCTTTCCGAGACTCGTAGAAATTAAGAACAGACGTATAAGTAAGAAACAAAAAAATTTGCATGAAAATTGAAATATTTGGAAAAAATAAATAATTACTGCTCAGAGTATTAACGACGACGTCGTTGTATAAATAACGTGAGATTAGCGAGAAAATGGTTTCGTCCTTTCAAGCTATTTCGTACGTCACATGAAAGAATCGAGGTCAAATGGTTTCGTGTGAATATCACAAAAATGAAAATTTGAGCCACGTTGTTAATCCTCGCCGTGACGATGATGACTGTCGCGTTGTCATCGTTGTCCGACGGAAAACAAAAAGAGTCGACTACTACTGAAAAATCGATGACAGTTGAATTCTAGATTCCCGGTAACATATAATAGTTGTGACGATTCGTGCTTGATTAGTGATTTCGTGTTCGGTCGATCAGCGACACGATTCAAACGAGAAATGTCGAAAAATCTACGAAGTAAAGAAAATTAAGCATGACCCGCAATGATTTTATTGACACTCATGGAAATTTAAAAAAAAAAATAAAAGCAGCAGTGATATTAAGAGATACAAAGATAATTTAGAAGTTTAATTTATAGTATTCATATACGTGTATATCATTAATATTATTAGATATTTCAACAAATTTGGATTTCATTATTATTATTATTACTATATATATATATATATACATATATATATACATATATAGATGTATAAATTTTATAAGATACTATTAATATTTATAATATTTATCGATGTAACTCATTGTCAGTCATTAGTCTTTAAATTAGCATCTATTGTATAAACTTTAAAATAATGTTAACATATTTTTCTTCGTATATTTAATTTATATATAAATAAAATGTTTTTACTATATTATTTTATAAAATATTCAATTTTAAAAGATAAATATCTCTCAGACATGTGTTTTTGGATTTGTTTTCTGAAGGTGCGTTTATTAACGAAAATTTCCCGTGTCCCCCGTACAAACTTTTGCTATCTGAATTATCTCTAAAAAAAACATATATTTTCGCTTCCTTTTCCGGAACACTCCTGTCTATATTCCACACGTTTATTTCAACGATCGTATTATCCTGGCTCACAGTATTCCATAGCTGTCTGAATATACCAATAAAATAAAATTTATAGTGTGTGTGTGTGTGTGTGTGTGTGTGTGTGTGTGTGTGTATCTAAAAAGGAAAAAATGAAAAGATTTTAAGTTATTGCACATAATTCTTCTTTTATAATATAAAAGAAGAATAATGTGAAATAACTTAAAATCTTTTATAATATAATATAAAAGACTTTAAGTTATTGCATTTTATAATATAAAATCTTTTATAATATAAAAGAAGAATTATATGCAATAACTTAAAATCTTTTCATTTTTTCCTTTTTAGACACACACACACACACACATATACACCATAAATTTTATTTCGAAAAGTGCAAACCGGCTGCAGGCCTGTTTTATATCGCCGAACAAGAACTGTATTCATTCGTGAGTCTGTTATTTTTTATATTCGTTTACAGATTCAACGATACGAGCGGTGTCATCCGAAAGCTACAAACATCCGCAATGAAATATCGTAACAACGCAAGACGAGAGATTGGCCAAGCTATTTGTCCGCTTTGCATTATCGGAAAAACGAACTATGTCGCAACCAATGTGATTATCAATGTATATTATTTATTTCTTATATTACTGTCCTTATATTAAATACGTGATAAATTGTACCGCATTATGAGTCCTGATTTATTCTAATAAGATACTTTTTATCTATCTATATTTCTTTTTATATTCATTTTTATATACAAAATAAAGACCACATATACATGTCAACAAAAACTAGCAATAAATAGAAAAAAAATCCACAGTTGTATGTTTGTACAAACACAACAAACCGCACGTCACTCTATGTATTGAAATTTAAATGACAAATAGATTGAATTTGGAATTAATTTTTCTTTAATAGACGTTTTGTAATAATTCCTGCTGTATACCGAAAAAAAGTTGCGACGAATATTATTAAATAAAGTGTTATTAATAGCTATGTGTGCACATCTGTCCTGTTACCAGCGTGTTCTTTAGGTCAACTATATTTATCAAATTTTGACATTTATTGCTCTAAAAATTTTATTGCTCTAAAATACGATGACGGTATTGTCAGCACGCAATAAATGCCAGCAATTGATCTTCATGCCGAATGTGCGGCAAAATGCGAAAATACCAGCCTATATTTCTCTATCTTCTGTCTCTCTATCTTTTTATTCAGACATAAAGTTGTTTACCGACATATATATCTATAGTGACCTCTATTTTTTATCGATCAATGAAAGACATTATTTTTAAAGACATCTTTAACTATGTCAAGATCGATGTTGGTCTTGTCACATTGGTCTGTAGCTGGCAGGTTATAGCATCTCGCATGCAAGTCACAGGAAACGTACGTATGCGATGTTGAGCACTTTCTATATTATTTATCATTAGAGTTGTATGAATGCTCCACTTATATTAAAGTTTTACAAACATTTACACCTCAGCCAGAAATAAATCAAATCTACAGATATGAAAATCTTATAGAAATATTCTTAATTACTTAATTAACAAAAATAATTATGATAAGGTCAAAGATAAAAATATCAACCAATATTCGATTATTTATTAATGCATCGACGTCGAATTTAAAGTAATTAATTATTCAATTAATTATTTCTAGCTGGAATGGGAAAATAACGGAACGTTCTAAGTACCTACTATGTTTATTGACGACATTAACATCAATAAATTTTAATTGCAATAGCTATCACTTAATTTGCACATTAAAATTTTTAATATAATGAAGCAAAGTGCATCGTTGAAAGTAATATCTAAGCATAAATAGAAATGCGACAGTGACGCAGAAATACTCGCTGAGATAAGTTATATAAAGGAGCATTAAAAGTGAGAAGAATTCGAAGTATCGCATAAGTTACAAACAGAGTCGAAAGAAGTCAAGAAGAGAGAATCGACAAAGGGGTAAAGATACGAAATTAGAGGTACGTGGATTTTGATTCTTACTTTGAATTGTGTATTTTTAAACCAAGTGCAAGAACTATTGCATTGTTTAGAAATGAAGATCCCCCTGAGTATTTTACTAATACTTGCGACGATGATGTTATTCCTGATACCAACAACAATTGGTCAAGATTCCAATCAGGAGGATAAAGATACAATGTTAACAGGATCCGAGCTAGATAATAAAACTTTAAATGGTACCAACAAATTATCGGCTATACCGGTTTCGTTTATAGAAGTTCCCGAAAGACCCCAATGTCCGGAAGGCGAAAGAAAGGCTTCCGACGGAATATGTCGCACGGTCATACCATGACCGAGAAGCATAGGTAATCATTTCTTTAAAAGAATGTATTTAGTTCTGTTAAAACTGTCAATTATCTTCAGAACATAAATTCTGTTATAGATAGAGGTAATGAAATCACGCGCAATTACATTCTAGATTAGTAATCAACGTTACATAAATTTTTATGAAAACTGGCGCAAACATTTATAATTTTATATTAATAGAATATATTCCACATATATTTTTGTTTAATACATTTTTATATATTTTTATTAATAATCAGAAAATAAATATTTAATTAACTGTTTATTAACGCTGATGATGTTGGTAGCTTTGAATGTTACAGGTTTAAGTAATTTAATTAACAATCATTAGCTAAATACATGAATATTATAATTTTGTTAAAAAGTTATAGTGAGTTACATAACATATAAAAACATAAAAAAACAATTGTACTATTTTAACAAGCTGTGTATTGAGTTTATAATATTTTAGAGTTTGTTTAAAGTGTAAATTCTATATCTCTGAAAATTATATATTCCAGCTTTTGACAGATTCCTTCCTAAAGTACATGTGTATTTTATGTCTATTTGCAGGCTCGTGGGTATCAACATTTCAGCAATATCAGCTAAAAGCTAAAAGCGAGATCGTAGAAAATATCGTAGCAACGACAGAAGAATGAAAATACTTTGTATCCTCAAGATTTCAATAAATTCACATTATACAGTTAATTTTAATTGCATTACGAGTTGTAAATTATATATGAATATAATAAACTAAGATATTTGGCAACATTACTAAGATTATATTCTGTAGATTCTACAGCCCAGAATACATTTTATTATATTATGCAAGAAATTAAATTATATTTTCTCATAACGCGTTCATTCGCATGAAATGCTAAAAGCGTAACTGTTGAAGAGTTAAAAAGGAATGCAATTAGTCAAGCATGAGAACACAGAATGAGTTATTCCGCTTCATTATATATTCTTTCACTTAATTTTTTCTCGTATAATTATAACTTCTAGATTTCAATTTTTTCGTCGCCTTTTTGAGTTGATACTAAAATTTAATTGCGTCTAGACAGTATTTCTAAACATCCAGTGCTACAAAAAATATTAGATGTTTATATTTTCACATTGAAGTTTGCATTTATATTCATTTGTCAATTTATATGCCAGATCGTCACGAGTTTTGTTTCGCGACCATTGTAGGCTGCATACTTGACATACATACATCGTGATTCACAGATCTCAAAAGACCAGAGAGAAAAAGAGAAAGAGAGAGAGAGAGAGAGAGAGAGAGAGAGGGATGCAGCAAAAGAAATAAATAAAAATAAACTTAACTTTTTGTTTCCTAAAATAAAGAGAAACAAATTGAATAAATTATTTAAAATATTTTTCTAACTAAACTGAACTGCTCCTTTTAGTATTAAATCATTATCATACTTCATATAATATAATTTCTTACATATATTTATATACATATAATGTCTTTGCACATAATTATCAACACATTCAGTATAATGTTTTAAGTATTTTTCTTTAATTATCTTTCAGTAATAAAAAGCAATTTTTTATTTTGAAATATATACGTAATATACGTGTAAGTATTTGACCTTCTGGCGTTATAATTTCTTATTTGAGTAAAGAAGGATAGACTGGTTCATAACCGGTTCTATTAATGGATGATAATGAAGCTTGCGCAATCAGGAAGAATAGGATGATTACTAATAATGGAGAGAGATATGTAGAAAAAAAAATTTAATATCGTGAGTTTGTTGAAAGGATAAGCTATGTACTAAAGATTCGGATTGCAGTAAGTAAATTGAGAGGAAAATCGAAAAAAGAAAAAATAGGAATCTTTTAAAGTTTAAGTTGTTTTACATTTTACAAAAAAGATAAATAGAGGAATTAAATGTATAACTTAAATATATTCAAAGAATATTTAGAGGGATATTTAGGTATTTGAAGAGATATAAATAAGGTTCTTAAAGAAACTATAAGAATAAAAAAAGTAGAAGTTTTATTTTAAATTTATTCGACAACTTCGTAAAAATAAAAGAATCAAAGAATTGATATATGATGTTTGATTTTGTATCTTTTAGATCACGTGGGGAATATTTTGACTCACGCAGCACGATATAAATATTTCTTAATACTTCGCTGCTATTTTATGCGAATGGTGGTCATGGTAATGATATCATTAGGGACATGTATGGCAACTACATGTTTTACTAGCACAGAAGAAGATCTCATTCAACCAGTTTATACAATTACCATAAACAGTCCTGCGAGGTAACCTTGTCCAAAAGGCCAACGAAAAGATGCTCACGGGATGTGCCAAACACCGTTATAACAGGGAAGACATGCAAGTTATTATCAATTTAATATTTCAAACCCATTTCCTAACAGAGAGGCGGTGTAAACCTTCGAACATAATCAGGCCAACATTTTCGATAATATAATGCAAAGCTGCGAGAAGTAAACAGATTATATGTATATGCAAATATTGCACGAAATTTCACATAGTTGAAATTATTAAATACAGAAATCAAAGTATAATATTAGTTTAAACCATTGAAAGTAAATTTTTACGTTCTTTTTTGCTTTAATTTATATTTTTTTATTATCTTAAATATTGCATATTTTGATATTTAGAATATAACAGATAACAGAAATATAAGTTTCAATATACAACTTTTTTGAAAAAAAAAAGTTTGATAGTCAATATACACTATAATGTGTAAATGCTACAATAATTAATAATTTAAAATATCATCAAAAAGTCTAATCTTTACATTCATATTTTATATATATTTCCTTGTTTTAATTTTTATGTTCTCTTTTTACAGAGATTCAGAATTATTAATAACAACTTTTATAACAAACTGAATAATCCAATGTAAGCGACAAATTAATTTAAGATAGTAATATACAAACTAAAAATGGATTCTAAGAAGATATTAATTTTGATGCTAATATTAGATACTACATTGTTTTATAAAACACCTTTATATTATAATTATATTATAATATATTAACCTTTATAATTAATAAATTCAATCTTTTAAAAATTTAGTTTTCTTCTATATTCAATTTAATCATTTTTTTATAATTGATAAAAACCTTCTAAAGTATTCCGAGATATACATAAAAGTTTGCCTGAATTCATGTGTTTAACCTTCGATTCGTACCTATCTTAGCAATTATAATTTTTCATTAAATCTAAAAAGAATACGTTGATTCATAACCAGTTTTCTTATATAATAGTAATAAAAGTTGTGTAAACAGGAAAACATATGGCGTTATATATAGCGAGCACTGAATAGAGAAATAGCAAAACGGATTAATCTGTCGAAACGATCAGGTGCAGTAGCAAATCGAATTTGCCGAAGAAATTGTGGTAAGATTGTAAACAACGAAGAAATTAGAAGAAAAACGGAGAGAGAGAGAGAGAGAGGGAGAGAGAAAAGAAAAGAGTATGCCTTTATTTCAACGGATCTAAACGAAAATCTAAAACTACCACAAAGTTCAGAACATTATCAACAACTACGTACAACAATTAAGATACAAAATATTTATAGCACATCGAAAAAGAATAAAAAGAATCAATAGAAGAAGTTTATATAAGAACTTTAAAATTTCGGCAGAATAAGAGATTTGACAAGAATTATATTTGAGATTTAATTCTCGTAAAACAATGAAAGCATTTCTTAATGTCTTCTTGATAATCGCAATAGCAGCTATTGTGATATCATTGGGAACATGTAATAAACCTAATACGACTGACCTTGTCATTATACAACGGTCTGAAGAAACTGCGTCAGGTATTAGAACTAGCACTAGCAACCCTTTCCACCGTCATTTCATAAGGCTTCCTGCGAGGAATGTGAAACTTTGTCCTGAAGGAGAGAGAGGAGGTCCTGACGGAATATGTCGCAAGGTGTTGTAATACTGATGCAATTTTCAGGTAATTATAACTAACTTAACATTTCGAAACTTATTTCCAATTGTGATAAAAAAAATAGCATAGAGCTACAAATATGATATCTCTCACGTCAATCAAATCAAATTTGATTAAATTTTATAGCCAGTATACATATATATATATATATATATATATATATATATAT
>VBVQ01000829.1:15417-46344 GCA_011636635.1 Tetramorium simillimum | reverse complement strand
GTTTAATATAATTCTACATATACGAATATTTTTTATTTATAATTGTGATATTTATAAAAATAGTTTATATTAAAAAGCTCGCAAAAATAATATAATATTGATAAGATTGACTGGAACATGGCATAAAAATCGCGATTATAATATTCAACATTTTCTTATATCCGAAACTGCCACCTTAGTTAAATATAACTTGTGTAATACAACAAGCTATTAAATTGAGAAAAGCGTATCTAACATTTTTTTTATACTTGTGGCACAGTTCCAGAAGTTCTCTTTTCTCTTTATACTTCTTACTATTATACTTTTTACTTTTTACTGTCGCAATTCTTCGTGCGATTCTTAGTTCATTTTCCCTCATCTATTCTCCCAGTTCTTAACCTCCGTCTATCTCGAAGATTCAATGCAATTCAACGGAGAGGCTCGCAAAGTAATCTAGCTCTAATAATGCCGATGAATAAACTTCTTCCCTTTCAGTACATATGTCATCTTTCAAACAATCAGAACTATTTTGCATTTAGATAAGCTGTCACATTCGGAGTATTCCAAGAATATAATCCTGACTAAATTATTTTCGCTCTTAATTGAACAAGTGAATTTCGAATTATCTTGATAAAGCTCAATTATCTTTTATCTACAAAAATTTAATTTTAGACTAAAAGTTATATAAAATGTATAATATACTTTGTGTATTTTCAGATATAAGTACTCAAAAATATTCGAAGCTACAAGAAAAAACATTCGTGTTTCTCTTTAAACTTCACTTGCGATTATTTGGGGCCCAAGAGGATCGGACCGAATTCTCGGAAGGGTAAGAGGTCATCGACCTCCGGATGGCAGAACTGCGATTCGAGTGGCCGTGGGAGAACTTGAAGAGGCGAAAGTGCGCGTCTACCTTCTGAAGAGAGAGATTTCGCTTATCAGAACGCGGTGGTACTCGAGGGCTAATTTTAGGCCCTTTTCAAAGACGAGGCTCGCGAGGAGACTTTCAGGTCACTGTGATGATCAACTACCATGGCGTGGCCGGCAGCGACGACCCTGATGAGTCTCCTGATGCTGCTTATGACGATCGCGGCCAGTTTCTCGCCCAGGATCATCGCCACCACCCAAGCGCCTTTCGGCAGGATTCTGAAGGCTGTGAAACTGCACGGGGGGTACATGGAAGTGATCCAGGAACAGAGATGCTCCCATGGACTGCTCAGATTGACGTGCAGGTTTGTCGGCATTTTTTATCATGCTCTTTGAGAAAAATTTCAAAGAAAGTACTCCGATTTCTAGTCTATTAAGAAAACTGTATCATAAAGAAATTAAACATAAATTTGCATTTACCCAAATCGCCTAAATCATACATCGTTTGTTCATGTACGAGAATTTATAATATTTGAAATTAAAAAAAAACCAAAAATAGTGTTTCTATGCAAAATACTATATTAAATGATGGATAAATAATATTTTTAGTCTATCATTTAAAAATGGCAAGTTAGAAATTAACGTTTATCCAAGAGAAATGTAAGAGAAAAGATCAAATATATTTACTTCGTGCTGTTATTATTAAAAACAATTTGTAGCATTAATGCACATCTAAATTTTTGAGACCAATAATTGAGAAACTACATTATTTAATTTCAACTTCTAATTTTCTTTTCGTTTCAGTATCAGTAACAGCGTATAAAATATTTGCATTATTAGCCTGACACCGAAAGCTTTGAGAACGATAATAAAAAATTTAAACTTGATTACATTAGTTCTCGTTATATGCGGAGTTGCATTAATTTAACATCGTATGTGCAGATCGTTGAAAGCGTTTATCTTTATTCTGGAAGCGGAATATCACGCGAATCGTACGGAACTCTGTCAGAAAGAGTCAAAAAGCTTGGAAGAGCTCAAAATGTGGAGGAACAAAGGTAGCACGCGACGATGGACAAATGTGAAAGAGCTTAAAGGAAACTACATTCTTGATGACGAAGACCAGACGGATATCGTCGATATCAGATCATCCTTGAATAAACGGTAAATTTACTTTAATCATTCAAATAATGATACATTGAAATGTTTGATTGCAAAGTGATCTAGAATTTTTTTAATTTTAGAAAAATAATCTTGAAAGTATGAAAAAATTAAAAAATTCATCATATAAACTAATTTTATTAAATCTCATAAGAAAATTATGTTTGGATTAGTTTCTCGAATTAATTTCTCTTTAAAAAATTATTCATGTCAGCATCGTATTAGATTCTCAATAGCAGCCACGAATTTGATTGAAAATAATGTTATTTACGATTCATCGGGCAAATAGAATTTTCATGGCGCCGATGATATCGGACTTCTGTTCCTGACACAAGTATTCGATGACACAAGATAGTGTTCAGTTACGGTTGAAGTCTGAGGTAGACCGCAGTTCCAGAGAAACAACTCTTATTCCGAGCGTTTACTACCGACTACAAACATTGTAATAGACTCTTACCAAAGCTGTAACTATGATAGGGATCAGCAAAATAACACTAGAATAAGCAATTTTCCTATCCTCTTTACAACTTAAGAGCTTCTTACGCTTCTTACGAAAAACAATATTTTCCAGTAAATAGAATATAACTGTAAATAATATAATTTTAATGAAATTGTAAAAGAATATATTTTGCTTAACACGTTATATTAAATGTTACTGAATTAAAAATACTTTTATAAGTAATATTGATCAAAATCGAAATAAAAGTATACAAGATAATTAATAATGACGATTAAAACAATTATTCGAACATAAAAGGGAGATATGAAAAACGGTCAAAAAATACCAAAACTGTAATAATATTTCAAAAATATGATTTCTGAAAAGTCATTATTGCGAAATGCAGTTAAGCCACTCGATCGCCACCCTTGCCTCCGATATACTCGCCGTTTTTATCCGATACTCGAGAGCCGTCGAGGGTCGAGAATGAAATCTCGACGTTTGATGTGCAAGGGTAAAAGCATTCCTGAAGCAATAATTGCCTACCCTCTCTCTTTTTCCCTTAGAACGTGCGTCAAATGATCACCAAAGGAGAAACGATCTCCTCTAAATGGTTCCCCCTACGTTTACACAGCATCACGCTCCGGGAATTCCACAAATAGGGGATGGCAATGCGAGGGATGCAAATTTTGCGTCGCTGAAATTGCACCGAGCTCTTCGCGGAAAAATGGAACGTTTCATCTATATTAAAAAAATCCAGGATTTCATCTATCGCTTGTTCTTTCACGCGCAAAAGAATAAAATATACATCAAGTTGTTTGAATGATTACTAAATTAAAAGCGAAAAGGTAACAAGTAATTTACTAATAACGCTGAAGGAAAAATGCAATTACGTTAATACAAAGAGCGCGTCTCCGTCGTATAATTAAAGTTATAATAATCTCATATATTCATATTCATTTCTTTTACAATTATTATCACAATTAAGATCATTATTTATTCATCTGCATTCTCATAATTAAATTTTAGCTAAAACGATTTTTCGTCTCGTTGCAATTTTCCAAAGACCTGAATTTTACAATTTTATCGATTTCATCGTCAAATAGATGACTTATCGTTACCTAAAGGTACGACCGGGTACAGAACCGCAAGTTTCAATTTGAGAATCCGCCGCGGCGAGTGTAAAAAATTCAAAGAGATTCCGCGCAAGGGCGAGCGTGGGTGAAATGTTATTTCCCTCTTATTTCCGCCCCGGGACCGATAAAATCGACGAGAAGAGGTCGACGTAGCGGGGTGAGGCAGCGAGGCCTCTTAAAAGGGTGAAAATCCACCCTCGTCCATTATTCACTCCTGCTTTCAAGCGCGTGCAACAAAGATCGCACAGCAACAATCCCGGCCCCTCCCCTAAATTCCATCCCCCCAGAAGAAGCCCGGGGGTTGCTTTTGTCAGCGCGTTCACGGCCCCTAATGACCAACGCCGCTTATTTAATTGGCGGCTGTCAGACAATCGATAGTATCCAAAAGCGAAACCTCGCGTAAACTGCAATTTATTCACGCGAGAATAAAGGGAATTTACGAGATACATTTTAAGCAATTTAGCATGAAAGAGAATAAGATCACTGTAAAAAAAAAAACGAATGTTCGTCTAATCATCTCACATTTAAAAAAAAATCCAATTTACTCTATTATTTATTTAATACGATTGTATGATTCAGATGCTCCGGTCAGAAACACTGTCGTTATAACGTGACTATCGATCATCCAGGAGCACATTCTTGGATTCCAGGTGGAATTCTATTAAAATACGCTTGCATACCAGGTGAGTTTTATTCTCAATAACTGTATGTCAAATATTTTATAAAATTTAAACGTGATTAATTATTTCTTCAAACTTTGCGAAAAACTTGCGATTTGTATGGCATTCTACATTTATCAAGAAGTCCATTATCGAAAATATACTTTACTAATACATACACAGAGTCTGAGTAATAAAGTGAAATATTAACGGACACCCAGTTATTTCTACCGGTATTCTCGGTATTTCCAATTTTCGTCTAAATCATTTCGTATTAAAAAAAAATTCTCCAAATTACATTTCATTTTAATTATCGTTGATTCTAGACAACGATCCTCTTGATTTTCGTATAACATCGAGGAACCGACAATATCTCCGGTACGCGCGGTACATAAGTTATTTGCAGTATTACGAATCTAGCTTTATTTATCAGCGGAAAGCCCAGGTCTATTTTCCCGCGATCGATATTCGGGCGTGCGCAATCGATGATCGACGAGCTCGATAAAGCAAGCACCCCGGGCGCACAGGTCACGCGGAGGCGGAGAAATGCACGGTACGTCACGTGCCGCACGTCCGACGAAATCGGCCTCAGATTTCTATCTCACCGTCGGCCGATGTCCGACAGCTGTCGACGATGCAATGATCTTTATTGACCGTGGGATTGCCGGCATATGCGCTGAAATTCTATCGACAAGTAACAGTGTGTCCGATCGCGCACAATGCATCGCGGCTCGGGTGCAACGACGGCGCCGTGGAAAGGGCGTGTAATCCGGCCGTTCTATGGAAACGCACGTACCGCGGAAGCTCCTTTACGGGAGGGAAGCGTGACATTTTTCGGGTTTAGTTGTACATTGTTCGATATAATTCCATTTTTCGAAACCAACGAAAACTCATGCGTCGCGAGAAAGAAGAAATTACGTTGGAATATATTAACGATACAAAGTTGCAGCTTATTGCACAACAGACGTAACATTGTTGTATTTATACGTTTAAATTGATCTTTACATTGATAGATTTTGTATCGTTGCATCTATAATTCTGTCGAGATAAATACAAGATTCTTTTAATATAGTATCTTTTATATAATATTTTATTAGAATAAAACATGATAAAATTATTATTTACTTGTATAAAATATATTAATTTACTAAATAATTTATAATTAATTAACATGATGTTTTCATAAACATAGTTTAAATTTTAAATGGCATTAATTATCAAATTATTCAAGCATTTCAAAAGATTTCATTTTAATTAAGTTCTTTTCTAATTTATGCCGGGTAAATTTTCGCGAATAAAGTTTTTCAAATCAAAGTACACTTTAATGAAGCATCGGTATCAGAAATAATTCGAGACATTCGACGTTCCGATAGAATGCGAAACGTTTCATTAGATAAGCGCTCGATCGAATCGATAGATCGAATGAAAACCGTTCGCTATTCAGAAGGACAAAACATTCCTTGGCGAAGGCCGTCACACTTGGCGGAATATTGGAAATGGTGAGCATAGATGTTACATACTGAGGTACGGCGGAGAGGAAGGAGGGAGGAGGACGGAGGTCCAAATTTCCCCTTCATCGCCCTCATTATCGTCACCGGCGCATCTAGCCCCCACCCAGAAATGGCACCCCTAGCTCCTCGTAACTGGGGCAAGGACACCCTCGCCTCCTGGCCGGCAACGCGCGCTACAGAGGGATCCGTGTAATCGTATCGCGCGACAAATAGACCGCAACGGATGCAGATGTTAATAGTAGTCTTATGGCAGCAGAAATCGCGGCCGAATCTTGCCATCCCCTCGCAAAATAATTCTTTTCACAACGAATTGTGTCCCTGTCAGTAATGATTTGTTACTAAGAAAGATTTAATTAGAAGGCGGACATCTGGAGAATAGCGCTCGAGGGTGCTAGTACGATTTATTAAATGCACATAACACCGGGATTTAATCGAATAATTTACATGTGTATTTAAAATTATAATTAAACTGTATTATTTAATTTAATAGTTTTAGATACCAAATACTAAATACAAAAATTATTTTGTTTTTACGAGAGATACATAAATCACTATTTTCTCTGTAAATCTTTCTTTTCACGAAATTCGCGAACTGAATTTCGCGAAACAAAATTGCACTGTATCGTATACGTAGACTGTTATATGCGCTATACCGCATCGAGAATTAATATTTTGTTGCTTGCAGAAGCTGCGGTTAGGCGATACTGCAATCAGGAGGTGAAGGTAATCGGCGAAGAAGGCGGTTACATCAACACCCCGGGTTATCCGCTGTATTATCTCGGGGAAACATGTGGCTGGACCTTCAGGACGTTTCCGGGTCAGAGAATAGTTCTGACCTTTCACGACTTGAATATCCGGGGTGAGCTTTCACGTTTTAACCCCTCCATTCCGCAATCTCCTCGCTAGAGTGTTACGACAAGTTAAATTGATAAAAATTGAATTGCTCGTATTGAAACGAAAAAGCGGATCCATCATTTATCTAGTCTCTGGCGTATCAGTTGTTTCTCGCCGCGATGAAGATAACTTATGGTCTAAATAAAGAGAAGTTTTTCAAGTGCTAAAATAAAATCTTAAAACAAAGATGTAGTCTGCAAATATACGTTGCCCGGCAACATTAGAAACAATATTGTATGTTTTTTTTTGGGGGAAATTTACGACGATTTATTTAAACCGCTGTTTTCAACGATCCACTTTAGCTCTTACCAAGCTGCCGAATGAATAACGATTTGCCAACATAACTACAGTTTGCTACACAAACAGAACATCCCCAAGCACACATGCGCTACATATGACACCAATCGGATTAAGGGACCGCGTCGATCGTCGAAAAAATAAACATCCCTGGCACGGCCTGATTTTACTCGCTTTCCACAAACAAACTCTATGCGGACAAACCGCGAATAAATGCTTGCAGAGCCAAATGCGGACGGAAACTGCGTGGACATCGTGAGAGTACGGGAACGTGGCAGCACTCTCTTCGAGTTTTGCGGCACCGTCGCGGGCGTACGAGTTGTCTCCAATTCGAACATGCTGACCCTTGACTTCGTCGCTTCAAAGAGGTTTTACAACGCTCGGGGCTTTTTGCTGCAGTATCAAGGTAAACAAAAAAAAAAGAGATCTCGAGAAAAGTGTCGCGAACACGCGCGTTGTTACGAATGTGCGGTTTACTCAGGAATAATCTCAGCAAAGATATATATATATATATATATACTTTGTTAATCTACGCAAAATTAAGTCACGCATTCAAGTGAAATTAGCATTCTGATTAATTAATTAATGGAGCTCCAACAATTATTCGATAAGTCCTGGGGTTTGAAATAAATTATATCCTTCTAGGTAATTTTCAGTCTTTCTTCCTAAAAATATATTGTATATTATTCTTCTAATAATGTCGTAATTAATATTTGACAATCCTCGGCAATATTAAATTTACGTTTTAAGAAATTTTTTATAACAAATTATTATAAAACGTTGCTCTCTTTAAAAAAAGTTCGGACGGCAAAATTTATATTCACACACAAACATTATTCCTGAGCATTAATAAATCTCCGTTTTTCTTATTCGAGTATGATATCTTGGAAAAGTAGAAATATTATCAAAGAAGTATAAAGTTTAATTTTAAACGTAGAATTTTCGCAACCGCTTTTTAAGTTTTCGCTATTTAAAAGTTTCTTCAAATGCCATTAGCTACTTCATTAACTATTTTAGTGATTAAAACTTTTTAATAACTCGCTAGTGTTTGCCGTTCAGAGAGTGCATGGAGATCTCGAAAATAATGGAAATTTTAAAGGGCAAAGCGATATCCCCTTGTAACTTTAAACTGGGACAAGGTGTTAATTAGGAAAGCAAGATAGAAATGAATCGACGCGTGTTGCAGTGTTGGGTTGTCCGGAGGTCTCGGCGCCGAACGGAAGTTACGTGTCGAACGGTACATTGACTTCGCGGACATTCCTATGCAAGTCGGGCAGCGTGTTTCCCGACAGCAGGGAGAGAAAAAGGATACTCGAGTGTAGAAATGGCAAATGGAACGAGACCGCTACCAAGTTACCCGGTTGCGTAGGTAAGAGCTTGCCTGATCATTATATTACATTATTGTTTTGTTCCTCTATTTCCTCACGTTGTATTTTATACATTCTATTTTTCATTCTATTACATCCGCAAGCGCCAATTCATGTTTCATTCATTTATTTATTACATAGATTATAGAGATTAGTTAGATTACAGAATTACATATCCATTATTATACGTTACGCGCGATGAATAAATTTTATTTTCTATCAGAGATTTCATTTAAACTTGTACGTAAAAGCAACATGTGCAATACTGAAATAATGCGGAAATAATGCGCTTTATCACGTATAATAATATGCACGGTAAGTCTTTGTCATATTTATTCGTCATATTTATATAAATTTATATTCTCTGTCTGTTTATTCCGCATGGAGAATTATTTATTAATACCATTGAACATTCAAGTTATTCATAAATACGAATCGTGGAATTTTATCGTAAGAATTAAAAAGTACTGTACTAGAAAATACAGGAAATGCTATTAACATTATTGTAATTAATATAAATGCTGTTCTGATAAATGCTACTAGCAATAGGTATGTACATACATTATATTTATAATCTATAATAATCGCAATAATCTATCTTCATGTGACACTCGTTATCGCATTATTTAGCAATGCTATATCCGCAGATAATGATTATTACTAAATTTCAATACAGTTGATAAAGGAAGTCTGAAGTTCATGTAACCTGAGCCTTGAAATGTTAATTGAAAATTTACAGTTTGTTTTCCTCCCTTTTCTTGAATTTTATAAATGTTAATTTCCCTCTTCCGATATTATCTACAACCGTCAGTTAAGAGGCAAAGTGCGTTCTTTCCTGTGATTAATTCGAAATTCATACACGTGCGTTAGTTGCGCGCGTGAATTCACGCAACATTCAGCGTAGGTTGTAACACGAGGTGCGCGAGATAATCGATACGGCCCTTCCGTGCCGGAAACCCCCAATGGCTAGTGATGACATCGAAACCCTATAAAAATTCATATTATTCCAATTTTTATCATTCGACCAGTTAGACTGAATATAGCCTTCAATTTTTAACAAAATTTATTTCTTATTTAACATAAAATGATTATAATAATAAAATAAGCGTAATATTTTCGCGAAAATTTAATGTCATTATTGAAAATCTGAAAATACAAGGAATTAAGAATACAAACATATAAATAATTTCTCGATTAAATTTCATTTTATTAATTATGTATGTGAAGAAAGAAAAATAAATATGCAAGCAAATACGAAAAACAAAGTGTAAAAGAATTTACTCAACAGTTCTTTTCTACTTAAACCTATCATCAGTAAGAGTTACTTTACATGCGCGTTTATTTCACGTCTTAAACAAGTAAAAAGGTAATTAGTAAAAGTAGTTAGTACTACTAGCATCTAAATTACAAATAAAAAACAACGTAAAATAACGTGCGAAATGAATGAAGTCGATTCAAATTGAAAGTTTAGTTAGATTTGAGAAGTAAGAGATGTATTTCGACTGTTGTTCGCCAGTATCGGAGTAGGTTGAAGTGCCATCACTACCCATGGCTGCTCATCGAGGGGGCTTCATTCCCCCTTGGAGACTGGTGGGGGGACCCTTTCTCGGGGAAGGGAGGAAGCGAGAACCGCTCTCTCAGTAGGGGAACGTAAGACAAGGATGAATTGAAAGAGAGTCTTAGGGCAGAGGGGGTCCCCAAAGGCAACTATACATCGTCGTCGTCTTCGTCGTCGTCGTTGCGCGAAGTCAGTCGCATCGGTCGTTCGGACGTCACGTGCCTCCTTAGACCCGTGAAAAAAGATACGTGTTGTAAACTGACCTTGGAATTCGCGAAAGAAAGTATATCGTTTCATATTTCGGGAAAACACTGCTTGAATTTCAGAACTTAACGAAAATTGCAACCACGTCTAACAGGTAATTGGTTATTATGTATAAATATTATATATCGTTTACAATTTTTGTTTATTGAGATTGTTTGTAATAGTGTAATAATTTAATTTACCGCTCTCTTTTAAAATTATTTCATTTTTATAAGATTCATAATACTACCGCGATTATTAAGACAGAACATTCCGTCGAATTAAGAAATTAAGGAATTAAGAATTTTATATACAGAATATACATATCCAAAAAGCATCGTTATAAAGTCAGAAGAAATCTTTTCAAAAAGGATCCCAGAAGAATTCCTTTTATATCCGAAAAAGCTCAGATTAAATTGACGGTATAAAAGCGAATTCTTTTTGAACTTTTAAAATTGTTTTTAGAATAGAAATAGAATAGAGAAAGAATTTATTTTATAATTCGGAAATTGAAAAAGAATTTTTTTTGGATTTTCTGTGCTGTCTAGGTACATATATATAATACGCACGCGCTTGTGGATAGGTTTTTTTTTGTCAAATATAATATAATAAATTCATTTAGAGATTCAAAAAAGATGCGTTGCATCGCAATTACAAGTTTTTGTAAATTTGTAATGATTTAATCATTATTTCGAAAACGAGAAAGTGAAAAATAATTGAAATTTAAAGACTGAATTGCCGTTTAATTAATTAAGTTTAAATTGAATTTTCTCTTTATCTGTTAGGTATTAGTGAAATGTTTATTAAAAATTGATTCGGGGGGGGCAAAAGTGCGCAGCGATTCGGAATAAACTGTAATTTATACACAATGTACTTCTTCTAACCGGATTGAAGCAGCCGATATCGAACACGGGGTCAACGTAATGATCTTCCTATTGAACCTTCGCACCCGCTCGCGATCTCTGAGCTAATTAATCTCGTGTTCTGTTGCTCTCTCTTTAGCCAGTTCATATAAATCGTTCAGAATTGCCACAATGAGCATTAATTATTAATGAGTCATTAGTCATCAACGAGTATGGAAACGTGATTAAATTGTTAAATACAGCCTAAATAACACAAGCAGACACTTCGCTCAACTCTTGAATTGAATATGTTATTTCTGAGTGCTCTGTGAATTACTTCATGTTCTCAAATTAAATTAACTTTAGCATTACTAAAAATATAAAATATATATAATTATATATAATACAAAACTACTATTAATTTTATTTAAAAAAATAACTACGTTTCTCTCAATAATTATTAAAATGTATATAATTATTGAAACATTATAAAAACCGTAACTCAATTAACTTAACTGAACAATTTCAATTTAATTTAATTCAATTATGTACCGTTTATTTGCCATGGAAAATGTACTTTTTTTCATTGAAGTTTGTGATAAAATATTTTTTGTCTTTTATTTTTGCAAGAGATTCTCGTTGGAAACTTATTTTCTATTTTGTATACTAGAAGTTATTGTATATTTCCATGTCTACAGGAGAATATTTGTTAACGTTACTTCTTGTTTACGTTACATTTGTTTACATCACCTATTCTCGCCCGTATCTAGTCTGTCGCTGTTTCTAAACCCAACTATTCGCGCAAATTTCGGACACTCTATTACGCTTTCAAGCACACTGGAGCATCGACAGTGGAAAGAGATATTGTTGGCAGCTGTGGCCCAAATTAAAGCTTGTAAAATATCATCTCGCGGCGCCTGAAACTGGCGAACAAAGAAAGAGAACAGGAAAACCGAGAGGTCGAGAGAAAGAGAGAGAGAGAGAGAGAGAGAGAGAGAAACAAGTTGCTTTGTACGAGGCTATCTATTCTTTTTTTCCATTTTTCCGTCGGCGGATTGCCTCGTTTCCGAGAAACAATCATTCGGATACGATAGCTACAGATCCTCCGCGAAGGAGATTAAGGAACGGGCGCTTCTTCTTCGTGCCCTTTAAAGTGACGTGGGGTTAAACTTCTCAAAGCTCCAATTAATCTTGTTATACAAAAGTAATATACATTTCCGATAATTTAATAAAAATCATTTTAGAAAAGTGCATATTCACGTCTGCTATTTAAATTTAATATAAATGAAATATTTTATATTAAGAGAGATAGAGAGAGAAACAGTAGTAATATAAATTAATAGGTTTGCTAAAAATACTTGCAACAAATTGATAAGATAAAATATCTACATCCGTTAAAACGATGACTCAGAGTTTGCCAAAACACATTAAATTATTTCATAGCAGTGATAAGATATCCGGTATACAACCTTATAATTAATAGCAATTTTAAGCTTCATTTTCTAATGTTAAAAGTATTTGCGATTGGTTATAAATATTTCTGTCAAATATGAACGGGTGGTAAATTGTAAGTAGCCAATGAAATAAGCTACAGTTTCTTTCTTTATACACTACAATACATGCGTTTTATTTCTTGCTACGCGATGCTATTTGTATATTTTTTTTTCTTTTTACAACATCAAACTAAATGGAATAAAAAAGTAAAATAGTTACACTCTCGATAACGAAAAAAATAAAACGGAATAATCTTCAATACAGTGAGCTTTTCCATTTCAATCGTTCTCGAAACAAAACCAATTTTGCACGCTCCGAGGAAATCCATTTCGATGCGAAATGGCGGACGGCCCCCAATTTCCGGATAAATAAAATCGGATTTTCCATTCATCATTCCGAGAAAGGAGCATTCGGTCTCGCGCGATGCATCCGCGTGTGCAGTCGGGGCAGATGCATACATAATTCGGAAGTCGCGCAGCTGCAACATCGCTGTCTCTGTGCCGTGCATCGTTAAGGAGCGCGAGCGAGCAGGAAAGAGACGGAAAAGAGACGAACGGATTTGGTCCTGAGGGGAGTAAAAGGCGCGACAGGGATGGTGGGGGATATTTCCGTCCCCTCTTCTAAGTTATCCTGTCTCTCTTTTTTTCTCCCTCCCACCCTCTTTCTCTCTTTCTCTCCCTTTAGCCTCTCTTCTCGGTGATAAATTTAGAGTTAGTAGAATAAAACAACAGATCGCAGCTGCACTGCTCGGAGCTGGCTCCGTGAAAGTGTAGCCTCGATCTGTTGCTGAAAACGAGAACTTTGTTTAAATGTTCTAGCAAAGTTGGCCGAAGTTAATCGAGCTTGTCGGGGATTACTTGCAATTATTTGTGGAAAATATTTTAATTTCTTTCAGTAAATATTCTCTATATACATGATAGATATATTAGAAAAATGTATTGTTAAAGTTTCAATAAAATAAGTAAAAAAATGTAAAATTATAAGATAAGCACGCTCTTTAAATTTTTGACGTATAAACATGCAATTCTTAATAATGGAGAGCAAGATGTATCAAGATTTTATAATTAGTTCACTATTAGTTTCCAATATATTGCAAATTGTTAAAATTAATTTGTCTTTAGTTCGAGAGTAAGAAAGAGTACAAGTATTAGAGAATAAGGAAATTTATTCTTGTAGGTTATTTAATTTTATTAAATTTTGATAATTATGTATTTTTTGTTAGAAAATTTATGGCAAGTAAATTTATTATTAATGTCTAACGAAGAACTGTATGTATATAATCTATTACAAAATCTTGATGCAGAGTCATAAAATTTTAGCGCGAAATTGTAAAATTTTACTGCTCCCTGTACTGCAAGAAATTCTGATAACGCGCAGGGATCATTATTAATTCCTGACGTTGGAAACTTGTTGTGTTTCAACATTGGAATTTTACAAAATTCCCCTGTTATGCAGAATTAACGAAGCCCCGTGCGCCGCACAGCTGTACGCGGCCGTTCAGCTGTTTGCCCACCGCCAAAATCGATTCTAGTGTCCCTACGTTCTCCGTGAAACCGACACGTTCGCGTCTAGTTCGACCTATCGTGCGCCAAGAGAGCGGCCAACTTGTTTTCGACGAGCGCATCGACGTGCGGCGGCAGAGAGGAGCGGGGATGGATCACCGACGGGTAGGAGGGATACAACGCTTGGCCCTGTTTACTCCCTCCCGGCCGGCATACGTTTTCCCTCCCTTCTCGCGCTCGCCGTTGCCCTCACCACCGCGGCACCGAGGGTCTCCCTCACCGGTGGCGGAACAACGTGAACTGCCGATGCCAGCGGGAACCTCCTCCAGTCGCCATCGGCGTTCCTGATATATACCGAGTGGCTCCATCGCGTCTTACCTCATCGCCGACCGACCTTTGTTTATCAATGGAGAGCTCGTGTTCACGTTTACGCACGCACGCTTACCCGCGATCACGCATCACCGCCACGCACGCGCGGGGGTATCGCGAGCCTGAGACACGCGACTACGGTGAGAAGCCCTGCCCGCCGCACCTCAGGTCGCCGCGAGAGCGTACCGTCAAGGTCACCGTGGCACCGAGCCGAAAGATCGCCACCACCGAGTAGATTCCCGGGGAAAGTCGATCCACTTCGTGGAGGTAGAATCGTCGCTCCGCACTCCGAGAGACGACCGAAGGATCGACAGGTCTCTCGGTGAAATAGACGCTCTCGAGGAAAGAGACCGTTCCGAAGAGCATGTCATGTTACTTCGAAGAGAACGCTCTAAGAGTTTGATCCTACAAGCAGCTACTCCTGAGAGAATCTTTTAACCAAGAGAGGAATTCTTGGTTGAGATAAGGGGAGACACGTTGAAAAGGTAGAGAATTGATACATGTCAAAGAACCCAAGATTTTCTTCTAAATTTCGTTTCTTCAAAAGAATGCTTTCTCCTCTGTAGATCATTCTTTCAAGAAAGATAACACTCAAAAAGTCCAGCGTGTCAGCCGTCTGATAAGAGAGTTCGATCTTGAACAAAGAGATCTGCACAGAGGATTTTCATTTTCGTATTCTAAAAGATTTATTCTGTAAACTGATCTGAGAAATCAATCTTTCGAAAAGAAACTCTTTTAAAAAGACATTTTTAAATGTATTAATTCTTTACTAGAGAACTGACAGTTTCTGTTTTCACAATTTAGACAGAATTCTAAACAAATAAAAAATTAGACTTCCTAAAGAGAATATTGAGAATTTAATTCTAAAGTGACTCTCTGAAAAAATATATTTAAAAGATATTAAAAAAAAAAGAGATTTTCTCAAACAGAAAGTGCAATATTGGAGCTAGACAATTCCTAAAAAAAAAAAAACGATAATTTAGCGAAAAAATTGCAGTAAAGGTCTCGAATTTGAGATTAGAGCTCGACTGGATAGAATCAGAAAAGAAAATGCACCAGTTCCAGGAAAATATCTAAAAGGAACAAGGCGGCCCCTATCAAGGTCGGCGGTCCAAGAAATCGCGATTCCTGGTGAACACGCGCGTGTTGCGTGGCGGGCAAAGTTCAGCCAACCCAGAGAGAGTGGCAATTGAGCCGTTAATTATGCCTTAACGAGCTGTAACTACACGGTACAAAGTCGCACGAAATTACGAGGCAGGGAGAGGGAAGATACGAATAAGTACGTGGTCGAGATAAAGGGAAATGCAGGCGGAGTGTCGCAAAGGCGATTATAATTCGTGAAAAGGAATCTCTTAGGTAACCCCGAATTGGCGAGTCTCGCGAGCGCAGCGAGAAGAATAGCTCGAGGAAGGAGAGAGAGAGAGAGAGAGAGAGGGACGGGGAGCTGACCGTCGACGGACTTTGTACCCAACTGTAATGACTCATCGGTGCGGTTGAGGAAGGAGGAACGTGCATCGAGAGAGAGGAGGGTATGTGTGACGAAGACGAAGCGCGAGAGAATGCGTTCGCGAAGGAGACGCAGGCGGCGACCAGGTATCTCCATCTAAGCGATTTTGCGGCAAATGTTACGGGGATCTTATTGTTGGAGAAATGAAAAATGTGCAATTGCGCAACATTAAAATTTATACCGTGCACCCGTCAGCTCGAGACATATTGTTTCAAATATCGGCTAATATAAACGTTAATATGAACACAGTATATATTTTTCAAAGTTTTAACAAACTATGAATCAAATATCAATTCATATGACGCGGATATGGATTTTATTAAAATTTGATTTATATTTGGATTACAATTGTAATCCAAGCGAGTTTGAAAAATATACGATGTATACATTTAAAATTATAAACATGATCAATTATTTTTAATTATGAATTGTAGTATTTTCAAAAGTTTATGGTAAATTTTAAAATTATATAAAATTATAAAATTCAACGAAATTATAATTACTGCACAAAATATCTCTTGATCGTGCTTTAATTACAAAAACGAAATTTGAAATTGAGTCTGGCCTGAAAAAAATTGTCAGCGAGATTTCGTTTTGATGAAAGCGCTTTCTGTATGATATCTGATAGGAAAGTTAAATATTCTTAACTCGTCTTTAGCTTTACATCATTAATATGGAATTGAGCTGGCGGAAAACTTTTATAAAGCTCTTTTCAGTTTACGCACTTCGCGGGAAGCCACAATTAAGCAAAAAATGGAGTTATACTAGGTCCCGCTCTGTTCTTCGCTTCTGCGAAATGGAACAAACTTTTGTTTGTGTGATTCTTCTCTCTCTCTCTCTTCTACTCTAATTCTCTCATTTTTAGGAAGATAATTTTTTCTCTCTCTTTCTCTTTTTGTTTTTGTCTTTATTTTCTTTACTATGTCTTTCGTAAAAATTGCTGCTGGTAAACCCCACCCGAAGCGTAACATGTTTGTCGCGCAACAAGGCCACCATGACAAATCATCACTCCGCCAAGCTTCATTATGACGAACTTCGAATGGAGTTAAGCGAGATGTGTTTTGGTCCAGCGAACATAAACTCTGAAGACACATATATATTTCCAGATGCATCATACTCGACAAAGAAGATTATAAACTTTATTGAATAATTTCGTATTAAAATATAAAATAGCATAATTCGGAATTAATAACGAACAAATATATTTGCCATTTTTCTTTTGGACCTCTTATACATATACTTTTGAATCTTTTATAAATCTATTTTTGGCTCTTTTGTAACCGGTTTAATGGGAAGATTAAGGTATATTATTCATGTAGATTTATTGCAGTTGATTGAAAAAAATAATTAAAAATCCGACTATGAGAACTAACCAGGCAGCAAGCTGACGTCATGTATTGTGTTATTTTAATATCAAAACTACGTCAGCTTGCCCCACTTGGGTCATATTTTATTTTGTTTTAGCTTTTATGTTAGGATCATCTAAAAGTGTAGAGTGTTCAATTTTATTAGATTTTCCAAGATTATCTTTCCACGCTTGAAAAAATTCATTGATGGACAAAGTTACATAATTCGATCACGTGCATTATGCCATATCGCAGCGATTATATATATACGTATATATTTCAGATAAAAATCTCTTTTTTTTTAAATATCGGTCGATTTGATGCAAGGCAAATGTGTCCCAGAGTCAATTAGCCAGCTTTTCATCGACAAATCTCGTTAACGTATTTTAAATCCCCGTGCTAATTATAAGGAAGAAATCTCATTGGTCTTTATCGCGGGGGTAAGGTGGCGATAAAAATGTCTTGATAATGATGGAGGGGAGGAGCGATGCATCTGAGAAAGCCGATAAAAGATAACGCGGCTCCGTCCGTTTCGCCCCCCCCCTCTTCGTGGGGTCAAAGGGCGCGCGAGCGGGCCGAAGGCGTCGTCGCGCGTTTCGTTACGCGCCTGCCGGCGGACAATAAAGCCGACGAAATAGCGCCGGATTCGCTCAGTCGATGCCGCAACGACGTCGCGACGTCGGTGTCAAAGTACAGTACGGCCGTAGCGAGGGAGGTGGAGAGAAGCGAGTTGCGCGACGGCGATGACAATGACGCGAGCCGCAGAGCGTTCCTGGCGGTGACGGTGTGCGCACGTGTTTCCCTCGCGACGTGATCCACGAACGGGGAATCGGGATCGTCAAGTACCGAACAAGGGAACATCCCCGTGCCGGTCTGTTGGTCGCGTACGAGCGAGAGTGCCGCGATTTTCCTTGAAAGCGTGGAACCTGAGACTTTTTTTGGTCGAGAAGGACGAGAGAGAGAAAAAAAAAGAAACTTTTGTTCCATCGTGGCTATATACGAGAAGAAGTCTTAGACGTCTCCTTGACTTCGAGGACCACTTCAAAGCGGCAGTTTTCCATATTGAGGAAAACGCGAAGAAAATTGCAGAATTCCTTTCGGACAAAGTGAAAAATATTTGACTTACTCTCTGCGCAAGGAAGCTTCATATGACAGGAAAGTTATTCTTGAAATTGAGAATTGACTTTTCTACATTTTGATAAAGAACTTTGGAATTCAACTGCGATATCGTTCCTCATGAAAGGGACATTCTAGATTTCATTGTGTTCAACGCGAGTAGCATTTTGAAGACTGAAACATTGAAGACACGGGAGAGAGAAATCTTGAACCCCCAATTTCCTGCTACATCAAGAAAATTACACATTTCAGATATTAGATTGTCGGCGACGTATAACTCTGAATTTCATCAGCCTGATTGCGGGAGGAGAGGAAAAACCTCCCTAGACAATCCTCGGTCAGCAAATCACGAATTGCAAATTACCTGTGGCTTCAGTTGCATTTTTCATCTCGTTGCGATTTTTCTAGCGAGAGTTTCTCAGACGATCTGCTTGCGAACCTTTTTTTTCTCGCGAGAAGAATCTCGATCATTTCTCCTTTTTTCTTTTGTGAATGGACCACGCGGCAGCTTCGTACGGATAAAAAGAGAGAGAGAGAGAGTGAGAGAGGGGAGGGAAGAGTAGAGAGGAGAGGGAGAAAGTGGGAGAGTTCTCAAGAGATTTAACGCGAATCCCTCGGACCTTTGGTAGGATCTAGTGGAAGCAGCACAAGTGCGAGAGAATCGTACTATTGCAACGTGCGGCAGAGATCGTGTGATGGTGGTGGTGTGCAGCAGCAGCTGACAGACGGCCGGGACACGAGATAATAGATATTTAGTCGGATCTCGAAGTAGACAGACTCTTCACGATGATTCGAATATTCACCGATACCTTCAGGAACCTGATCAGTGAGTGTCACACGCTTTTTACGCGTTTATTTCGTTAACGACTCTGAAATATTATTATATAAATCGGACGGTCGGAAAGAGAAACAGCGCAGAGACATGAAACGAAACGTGCCTCGTATCAATACCTAAACTTAGAAATTGTTTTCTTCCACACGTAAATATTGAGGAATTTGTACCGACTCGAGTCTCGAAAGTTTGCTATTCCAATCGAAATTAGAGCCCTTTCAATCTTGGAATTGTAACTTTCCAATCTAAATATATGGAAAACAACGATAAAGAATCGCGATCTGTTAAATTTCTCTGATTGATATTTGATAATTGCATCGTTAATTATTTTTGCAAATCAGTGAAAAATAATTATAATTGAATTGCTATTGCTATGTCCGAGTTGTAACAAAAGTGCTCAGCAATAATTAATTTTCAAATAAAAATTCTTAGATAATTAATGGACATCGATTTTCAATAAGAAGAGTAGATTGAAATATTAATGGCGCTAAATGAAAATTGATATTCGTATTTTACAAAATACTTGTTATTCGTTTTTCATACCAATTATTCCATATAAAATTTTATTCAATTATTGCTGTATTCTTAATGCGATATTTTATTTTATAATATTTGGAATTTTATTATTGTGATATTTTGAACTTTCTTTATCATTGTTTTCCATATATATTCAACCTAAGGCTTTGACGTCAAAGGGTAATAATGATCGTTCCCAATATCAAATTGTTCGTTCCGATGGTAAATCGAGCCCGCAAAATCTCGTTGATTGGGATAAAATCGATTAGAGCGCCGTCTCCTACTCGGAAAAAATTGCACAAAGGAAATTAGTTCGTTTGCACGACAGTAGCGGAATTAAATTTCGCCAAGAAGACGATGACGGTTTGTTCGTTTGTTTGCGCGACTGACATTAAATTATATGTTGATTCAGCTAAAGGTACCGCAGAGCATCCAACCGCGCGTCACGAAGAACGGCTTTCCGTAAAAGAAAAAGTCCAAAACTCAAGATTATATTTCCAAGATTAAAACTGATTTTAGTTAGTTTAAATCAACTTTAATATATCTAATAAACTACATTTAAGCAATTTCGTCTAAAAATTTTCCCTTCCAAGTTGGATAAGGAAGAAAACCTAATATAGCAAGTTTAATAGATTAAGTTTGTATAAAAATATTGAACTCTCGTTTTTTTTTTCGTCAATGAAATACTTAATTAAATTTCGTGTGGCGTACGAATTTTATCTAGGACCTTAGTATATTGTAATTGCTTCAGTTTTCAAAAATATTGGGTTTAAGACTATCACTTGTTAAACTATTATAAATAATTATTACATTAATACAATTTTCCGATAACCTCGCCATGTATTTCGACCTTGTTCCAAGTCGTTTCACTCTTTCTACACGTGGTATACGTGACTGACGTAACGTACAAAACGGCTACATCTCGTACGCTCCGGATTCCTCCCTTCCTTTTTATTAGACACTCGTGTAATCCAATAACGCAAACATGTTATGACTACACTATAATTTTGTCACACTATACAATTACAGCGAAACAACAAATTGTCCTCTCGCATCTAATTTGTCATTTATTCTAAATTGCTATTTTTCTATAAGGAAAAATATACGCGCTGCTGGTATGCGATAAATTATCTTTATAAAATTGTTTGTTCTGTTTTTTGTTTCATACGATAAACGCATTTTGCTTATAGTTTGATATCTTATTGCATATCTTATTGCGCATGATATATTCTTTTAAATATGCTATTCGAAGAAATCTATTGTAATTCTATCCATATGAGCGGAACACACTCCGATTTTTTTTTTTAATGTTTGCCGCACCCGCGCTAAAATTAATTCTTTCCGCGAAAGGATGACGTAATTCTGAACAGCGCTCGTATTGAAATTACTTAGCTTATCCAACTATACTAAAGCACTTGGACTTTGGACTGTTACGGAATTATTGCAACAAACACGAGTACAATAACCCACGATTTTATGCTGAAAAACACAATTGACAAATATTCTTGTAAAACGATTTCAAATTCATGTTTATGCATATTTAGCAAAGAATTACAATAGATCAAAAATTTTGCATAAATTAAAATTAACTTTTTCATGTATTAGTTTGAAATTTCTCTGTTCTTTTTCCTGATCTTAACATTTTTACGTACTTTAAATAAATAGATAAATTGGGTGTACATATTGTATATCTTTTAAATTTATTGACAATTTTAAAATAAATTTTTTTATCCACAAATTGTATCAACATTTAAAAATACAAGTTACAAAGTTTCTTCTACATTTTGTTACATAATATTTGTAACACTTTTTGTCTAATCTTTGCAAGAATCCGATGTCTTTTTATCTTCAGATAAAATAATTGTATAATGTATAATTAATAATACCTGATATATTTATATTACGTCAATAAATGTTATTTATAGGTAGATATCAAATACATTTTAATAAATATCTATGTTATAAATGAACGAAATATATTCGAGGATTACTGTACCCGCGAGACGTGTACTGTTATACGGTGGAGTTTAAATCAGCATAGTAAACTTGTACCGAAAATTTCAGACGCATAGATTCTCTCTCGGATTCTCTGTAATCATTGCACAGAACAACTCTGAATTGCATTGAAGGCAAGGCTGACTGGTCCCCTATTTTGCCGGCTATTCGGGGATTAACTATTATGGGGCCGACAATTGACAGCTATTAGACGATAGGCAAGCATAGCCTTGCAACATCAGAAAATATTTCAGTGCGTTTCTGTTGTGATGTGATACGCTATCTTTTTTGTGATATTCTATCTTTTTCATGTTTAAGAAGACGGTGATGCTTTTGATAATGAAAAAGAAGTTATTTTGAAATTTATACTTTTTTGCTTGGCTTGTTGAAAAACAGATTACTAATATCTCTATTTTTGAATTCGCAAAATCTGGGAAACCAAAATTCATTTTAAAAACTATATAAATATGGAATTATGATACATTTGTAATGTATATATATGTATATGAAACAGAATTTATTCAAAATACGAAGGTCATAAAATATAACGCTGTACATTTACATCTTTAGTGAAAGAATTTATAAAATTTGAATGCTACGTATATTACAGTTTATTTCAGAGGAGGAAAAATTTTTCGCTGTTACGCATCCATTTAATTTGAAGAGTAAAATTGCGATAAATTAAGATGTTTACTGACGCATATGGATACATAGTAATGACCAAAACGGATTATGTTTCGGAGACGTATCTTTCGCGAGTTTTCTCGAATGAGTAATACTTGCGAATTCTGAATGAGAATTAATAAATTGCGGTAAATTAAGATTATTACTGACGCATATGGATACATAGTATGTAATCATCTTAATTTACCGCAATTTATTAATTCTTATTCAGAATTCGCAAAGTATTACTCATTCGAGAAAACTCGCGAAAGATACGTCTCCGAAACATAATCCGTTTTGGTCATTATCGTAATGGACTACACTGTATTTGCTTTAATCTATTTAATGATCCGGGTGGCAGGATAAGCTCTTATCGTCCACGTGCTATCGAACGATCTGCTCTCTTAAGAAATCACTTGTATTAACATCGTGATTGATGCGTGCTCTATATACGAAATGGGGGGAGAGGGGAAAAAAAATAACGCACATAATGCACTGTGTATCGCGGAGTCGCCGATACCCGATGACCTATGGCAAATCAGTGAGTTCCATCGAAATCTTCCTACATTGAGTCGCGATAACGCATCGTACGACGACTCCCTCCCTCGGCGAGCTTTCGCTGACCGAGCGCCTCTCGGTTATTATTGACATACATGGCCCCTTTAATCTTTCCTTTCTTTTTTTTCCCGCGCGATCATACGACGGAAATTACTCGTGAAGATCATACGACTGTCGCGTGCGCGCTTGCATCACGTGCTAAGATGAATGAAAGAATAAACATTCGAGAGGAAGCTGCATTGATTACATTAATTACTCTGAAAATAATCCACTTGACCTAAGGCCTAAGCAACTTTTATCTGAAAAATGAAGTGGAAAAGTGTAAAGAAAACGAGATTTATCGCGTATATTTTATTACATACATGTGTTATAAATGGACATTTTCGACTATATAATCGAATATGTATTAAAATAAATATTTAAATACGTGCTGCATTATATTGTAGGCACTTTTAATTTTATTTGAAATATAAAATATAATTAGTAAAATAAAAGTTTATGCCAGGTACATTTTTCCCAAATCATGACATTCGTTTCGAGGACAACGCGAATTTTTAAATAATCGTGTAAATTGGATTTTAGATACATTAAAAATGAAGGGCTTTAAAAATTGTTAAACATTTAATGGAAAATTTTATTTATAACCTTTATTGCGCAAGATAATCGATAAATGATAATTAAATAATTCAGTTTCATTAAAAGTTTAACTCTCCGACCTTTTGTTCTGTCACATCGGACGAATTTAGAATTGCCACAAATTAATTAAAATCACAGTTACGAAGGCGATGAAGTCGTTCTGCAAATTGAATTTAAATAGTTGATTATGAAGGATATATGAGAGAACTTATTAACTTTAAAATTATATCAAAAATTGAAACAAGATAATTTAAATATAATCCAATTTATTAGCAATTTAAAAATGTGTCTCGGAATCTTAAACTTACATGATTTTACTTGCAACGAATTTAATGCCAAGTTTTAATAACGTAAAAAGCAATTAATTTTTTCTGTGAACAACTAAATATGTTCGATTACTATTTATTATCGAGAAAATACAAATAACATTCGATAATTAGATAAGAATCACGAACATTGATGTAATTCTTCAAAATTTTGGAGGGTTTTTGCACATTTTATATGAATAATCATACTGTTTAACTTGACTGTAATTAACTTAGCGAATAAAGTAGGTCATATGATTTTGATATGAGTTATTATCGAATATCAATTTATATCATAATATTCATTTATAATTCTCTAACTAATGAGAAATAATTATATAATAAGAGAGACAAAAAAATAAATTACTTAAGATGTAGAAATTTAAAAGTAGACACTATTTAGAGTGACACTATTTAGTGATATTTTAGATTTTCAGATTCAGTATATTTTATAAAAACTATGTGTAGAAATGCTATGAAATGTTTGCAATGGTAATATTAGCCTTTACGAATGTTTTGTACTTCCTCGAAAATTATCTTCTCTTATCGAGGCGCACCGGTCGTGTTATAATTACTTCGTAATTCAACATTCGTTTGCGCTTCGATAAACCCACGCCGTGCAAATGTACAGGGTGTCTTCAAATGATCTGTGCCTTCAAAACTTATTGTAGCCTTTTCATTTTGTGAACTGTTTGAGTGAATTGTAAAAATATTTCGAGACAAACTAATTTTCCTGTAATTAAGATTGCAAAATAGGCTATTGCACAAAGCTTGATAGAAGCTGGATTATGAAAATTTTCACTTAATGCGAAATAGAGAGAGATTTTATTTAATAGAGAATCGCAGTTCGAAATTTAATTATAACAGTATTTGAAATATGGAAAATACGATAAATGATGGATCTCTCGGCATGCTCGTTACTGAAAAATTATCTTTGAATTAATCACAACCGTTTTATTCCGACCAGCAATTCTGGCACACTCTATGTAAATGGCAGTATTTATAGTTATCACGGAGCGTTTGCTCGCGAGTAGCGCGGCAGCCGAAGAAAGCGTCGTTTCTTCGTCGAGTGAAAATTAGTTTCAAGGGAGAAGTAAGAGCAAGGTTTCCCTGAGACCGTCTTCTAGTGAACGCAATCGCGCCTTGGTAAATATTAGCACGATTCGGTGGAATCGTCAGTTCTACATTAGCAGCTTGGACCAATTGCGTCAGAAAAGTTGAGAGTTGAAGTTTGGGTGAGAGGAAGAATAATACGCTTCATAAATTTTACACGGGGAAAGTAAAATAAAATCGCAAACTACATTTTTTATGCGAATTCGTGAAATATACGAAGAAAACGAAAATGCATCACATGATCAAACTCGGCAAAAAAGGCGAATATTCGATTCTAACAAACGAAATTAAATATTCTTCTGTTCTAATTCTTTCCTATGCAAGTTGTTCTTATTGTCAGTTCAAAGCCATGCTACATCCATTAATTCAGAATTCAATAACCAGAAATTAAGAGCGTAAAATGCGTAATTCTTAACATATCCCTGATAAAAACGTGTTGTTTTTCTGATATTATATCTGACGAAATTGTTGCCGTCATTGTTGGTGTCAAAAATTGATATTAGGCACAACAAGCCATGCAACAGAAGATAAAAGATCTTTTTATAACTTTTTATAGCTCCGCTGCCTTATCACACATATGTGCGTAGCACATTTAAGATTATCCTTATCGAAGAGCGTGGTGGTTTGTGCGAGCGCTTTGTTCGTGATTCCGCTATTTGCCGAAGGAACGCGCGCGCGCGCGTTTTCCCGGCGTCTTTTTCTCTCCGCGTCAGCAGTGCGGGCTGCGGCGGTGGCGAGGAGGCTGAAATTTCGCGCGCAATTTCGCAATTTGCCGGGGGAACGAGGGAAGAGGATAATTCACGGAGTATGTTTCGCAGTAACGGTAACATGACGTGTTAAAGTTAGGAAAAAAGCGTTCTGCCCGGGGATGGTTTTTTTTTTTCGCGGCTCTCCCTAGAATAACGACGGACGCGTGTTGTCGTAAACGTGTTTTATGGGCGGTTGCTCCGGATGTGGGTCGGCTTCTCTCGCGAGAGCGCGCGTCCCTCGAGAGATCGGCGGAAAAACCAGCGCTCCAGAATCGTAAGGAGACGTAACGGTATGCGCACTCGCAGAGTGCACGTTACCGACACGCCAATCCTTCGGAATTACCTCGAATCTACGATCCTGTTTAATTCACCGGAGAAGTCAGGGAAGCGTTTTCCGTCTAATAATATTAGGTTTGGCAGATTGTGCTTGAAGCTTCGGCAAGCAGATAAAGCACGCATACGAGACACTGTGTACATTCCGAGAGGAGATTCCGAGAAGAGTAAGAACGCATTGAGTGTGTATTTTCTTAATGGAGTCTAATGATACAAATCTAACGAATATAATTTTACTTTTAAATTTGCATTTTTTGATAATTTTATTTAATTAGATACAATTTAATTAGACTCGAATAAGTTGTTTAAATTAAATAATAATATATTATTTGAATTATTTTAATGTATAACGGTTAAATGTATAACATTCTAAACGATTGATTAAGATGAGATTAAGAAAATAATGACTTGTTGTAACATATCGTTTGCGCAAAAATTTTTGCGTTAATTTAAGTACATGTTTTTATATTATGTTTATTTAAAAAAATAATATTGTGTCGGTAGATTAGAGAGTAATTTAGTCAGGTGAAAAAGACAAAATTTAAGAATAATCTTTAAGAAGGCATTTTCTTCTTTACGTTTGTTCTTTCTGAAATACGCGATTATTACATGAATGTACGCGTTTAGTGAGATTAAAATAGAATAGAATATATGTCGATTAGATAGAGTAACACGTGCAGTTGTTGCTATAAGAGCAGAATATGGAAGATCAAGATACTCGAACGCGATTCGAGGATGACGACATGCGACTTTACTCGCAGAAACCGCGACTCTATCGATCCGTTAAGCACTCTATTGCAGACCAATAGCTCGTTCCTCCCCTTGACCGCAGGGAGAATCGTTAAGATCGATACACGATGTTACTCAGGCTTCTCGATGACTCACCCGATTGGTTCTTTATCGGCCATTGTATCGAGATATCCGTATCAAAGTTTGTTGTCCTGTATCGCAAATCCAGATTACATCGTGCATACATTACCCCCCAAAGTTATCGATCGCGACTGTAGAATTTACATAGCGTTGCATTGGATTATTCGATAAAATGTAAAACTTTTTTTGCATTCGTTATCTCTATTGCAGATATTAAAATACAATATTTTTGTGATATAGTAAGAGAAAAAAAGCTGCACGTGAAAAATAATATATCAAATTATGAACTTAAAAGGAATTTTTTAAGTCTACGAAATTAGGAATATAAATCATGGGAACGACATAGATTATTTATATTATTATTTATGTTGCAAAATATTTCAGTTTTGAAATTTGTATTATAATGGGAACATTTTTAACTAGATTTGACTAGATTTTAATTCACTCTTAATTTAAAATAGAAAATTATAATATCTTTAATTTAATATCAACAACTTAAAATTTTCTAACGTAATAAAAGTTTTACAAATTATAAAATTTCATTAAAAATCCTAACGTAGAAAATTCATTTAACGAAGCTTGAAAGTACTATGTTTTCTAAGCGCCGGAACTTCCGACGAGTCTTATTTTATCGATTTTGCGATCGATTGCTGTATTACCAAAACTTTAATTTTGTTCACAGCCACGTCAGCGGTGATCGTGAAAGCGGAGAACGAACACCATCATCTAGCGAGTCTTTCCGGGGATAATATCCTTGGGACGGGGGTGAGACTAGGACGCGGCGAGGACGCAGTCGCGAGTGGTAGCATCAGCCCCGTTATGGATTCGGCGCAATCGGCCATGATGAAGCAAGCGGACTACGTCGTAGGTCAGTGAACTGAATCCGCGAGTTTTTTTCTCCCACGAATACGTCGACGATTTCTCCGATTCAGTAGTACAACAATCTGATCCTAGCCGATAGTGAATGATCCGTTAATCACGCATCGTTATCTGTATCGTGTGTTGTCAAAGTGACGCGAGTGTTCTATGAGTTTGTGGTGTGCACGAGCGTAGATTGCGTGCACGTGAAATGGAGGCTTTACTAACTTTACATAATTTTTAGTAATATCATCGCGAGGAAACTTGTGTGACTTTGTAAAAGAATATATGTTCTAAATATCATTCTCTCATTAAAGAACAGAGATGTGAGATAAAATTCACAAATTTGACAGAATTTGATAACAAGGTAGATGACATTTACGAACAATTAATTTTTTAAGAATTTTTTAAGAATTTTAAGAATTTTTTAAGATTAGAGGTAATAGAAAATAATTTCAACGAGGTTTTCTTCTCATATCTTTTTCAACTGATTGATACAGTAATTAATTTTCATCTTCATGAGGCAAAATGAATATTTACAAATTTTACAATAAAAAGTTAATGAGATGTTAATATACTGCGAAAAAATTTTTTGAAAACTTTTACATTTTATTGAATCAATATGTTAAATTAAAAAATCTACATTGAAATTTTTATTTTATTTATAATTTCGATTTCAGCTAATATTACATTTCACGTGCAACAAGCTAATGACCCGGATTATCTCGATAATATCATCAGAAATTTTTTTTATCTTGCTAAGAAACGATTAAAATCAGTACGCAAGTGATAATGAATAAGATAAAACGAAGCGAGAAGATTATTTAATTGCGAGTGATAAATGCAAAGTTCTTTTTTTATGCAAAGTCCATTAATATAAATCCAATTCAAAGGTTGCTAATTTAGAACAATTAGCTTTGAGAAATCCATAGCCAACATTAATAACGCGATAAAAGATGCATTTCAAACACGATTGCGAAATAGTTTATAGTCACTCTCGATTCTGTTTGCATTTAATCAATAGAAAATTCCTAGCTATATTTAACTCGAGAAATCGGAGTATAATTACACTCGGTTCAATTTGAAATTGATGTCACTATTTACTCGAGGAGATACATATCGCATTTTCGAGAGCAGAAAAATTGAAGAGAAAGAAACAATTATTGCAGCATTCGAGTTAATCTCTAAGAACGCTAGATAGCAGCTGTTAATATTAATGCAAACATAAGCTATAGATATTAATGATTTTTTTTTTGCGAAACTGACAATACCTTTTGCTCTTATAACTTTATACATACGCAAATTTGCGAAGTCACACTATATCTTTCAATTATAACATACGTTTCATTGTATTGCTTTAAATTATATCGTACGAATATTATTATGGTCATGAATATATTTTTTTTTCCTCGAGAAGAGTTATCTCGAGATTTCTAATTCAGATGAGAAGTATGTTCAGTAACTTGAATATGCTAAGTGATTAGTTCATGCAACAAGTATTGGTTCACGATTGAGTCACTTGACATATGTTAGGCTGAGTAACATAAGCGCCGAACAGTTACCGATAAAAATGTCGAATTTACAAAAACGAACAAGTAGGAAGGCTTGTATAGAAAGAAACTTTAGTCACTCGCCGAGCGTCCAAAGTTCAGTATGCCACGCTGATGACGCTTAGTGAGAGAGATGACATGACATTCAAGGCGGATACGATGGGTCTACCGCACGATCAGTGTTGCTATTATCATGAATTTTTTCTTCTCACGATACGTGTTTTTATTGTCATGTTAGCATAAACATATTATAGTAATTGTATATATCAATCAATTACCAGGATTGTTTTTAATACGAAATACGTTAAGGATATTATTTTAAAATAATCAGACATATTGATGTAACTGATACATACGTGACCGACATACGTGTATTATAAACATTAGTTTTAATTTTGAAAATTAAATTTATATGTTATTATATTATGACAGAATCAATTTTGTCTTGAATATTTTTACAGTTTTTTCTAAAATGATATTTTTATCAACATTGCAATTAAGATAACTAATTCATATTAAAACGTTATTTTAATATTAAAAAATAATTCGAATGTTATTATATTATGACAATCAATTTTTTTTCTTGGGCAAAATACTTTTCTTCTGAAGGAATTTCTGAAATAATATTTCTGTCGATATTACAATTAAAATAATTAATTCACTTTATATTAAAATATAAATATACCATCTCGTTATCAGTTAAAAATTTTCCAATTAAAAATTTTGCAATTTACCATCAAAATATCTTTGATGGTAAAATATTTCGTCCTACCAATATGACTGATGTATTTTATTGTCAACGTCATAAATACATATGATAAATATTAATTTTTCACATTGATTTATTCGTATACGATCGTCAGAAAATTAATAATTTTATTAGTACGTAGAATACTGACAGCAATTCGTGATGTGAGAGGTTCTGAACGCGCGCGATCAAAGTGTATCGTTAAATCGAATCAACACGATGACACAGCACGTTAGCCAATCGATATTAATCAAATCTGTATTATGTTACAGATGTTGTGCTGCCAACGGTCCTAATTGCTTTGCTATTCGTCGGCAATGCGATCATTGTTTATATTATCTTCCAGTTTAGAAAGAGGTAAGTGAACTCATTCATTGTATTTCACTGAAGTATATACTAAATATAGAAAATACTGTAATTTACGGATGAATTCTTGAGTTTATAATGTTTCTGCAATATAATTAATGCGATCCAATTAATGCAACAATTTTTACTTTCCTTTCGCTTAATTTGAACGTTGAATTTTTAAATATGATAAAAACCATAAAAATCATAAATTTAGACATTGAACGGTTTATAAAAATGAATAATAATAGAGAAAATTTTACTGTTGCATTTGTTAAATTATTTAATCAAAAATTATTTCAGTTCTTTGTATTTAATCTTTCGTTCTGCGCGTGATTTTTTAAATGTACATTTAATACAGTATTTTCTATATATGTATTTAGTGTATATGATGTTCACTAATTTTCATTATCTCGGAAATAAAATGAAATGATAATTTCAAACTCACCGATACGATGCGCAGCAGCGGAGAGTTATAATAATCTGTAAAATATAGTATATTTAAATTATAACAGTGCTTCACAAAATAATTAATATTTAAAAAACAATTTTACGCGCTATGAATTTATTTT
>VBVQ01000829.1:0-15407 GCA_011636635.1 Tetramorium simillimum | reverse complement strand
GATATTTAGCAAAATAATTATATAATTTTTAAAAAATTAATTCTTTTGGTATTTTTTTAAAAAATTTCATAAACATTCTAATTATATAATAATCTGAATAATCATAAATCTTAAAAATGTTAAAAATACAGATATTTATAAATATTAAATTTTTTTACGCTTGTAATCTCCCAAATATATTTTTAATATCTCAAGATAATCTAAAATATTTTATATTACATGACGAAATGATTCATTATCATCGAGATTAATAAACAAGTACAAAATAATGTCAAAAATGTAAAATAATAAATCATGTAAGTTGCTCACCCTACGGTTGCTCCGCCCCTACGGTTGCTCCGCTGTTGCCTGATGCCTCCCCGGGCCACCTCATCCTCTCTGTTTCGTCCGTGGACACTTACACTTGCACACACAACAATCCGCGAGAATGCGATTACCTTGCCCGCGCGCGCACTGATTACACCACAATATTTGGCGATGATATTTCGTTATTTCGTCTTCGCGATATTTCGACAACATCTCGCAACTCGACAACATATCGTGTCAGTCTTTTCATAGTGTCGCACTTTGCGCGTTTGGAAAAAAACCCACTGAGAACGGCGATTAAAAAAAACACCGGAGCGACGTCGAACACGTCGAATGAACGTCAGATCAACGTCTTTCCTGCCGTACGTTTCTGGGAAGTGATAAGCGTTTTGCGTCTCGGGGCGAATATTACTTACGCGTTGTAGCAAAAACGGACCGGATGAGAGTAGCGAAGCGATAAGATCGCGAGGAAGAAGATCACACTCGCGGAACTCGGACGTTACCGCAAAGATGACCACCGTTTTGGTAGCCGGTCGCGCCGGGTGACGAACCTTGACCGGCCCTGAGACTCGCGAAATATCGCGTCCCGCCTGATCCCCGACGACGCGTACGCGAATTACCCGGCCGCGCGACGACGAGCGCGGTGTCAACGCGGTCGGATCCGCGGGCTCTGCTTGCTAATTAAGCGCCGCCGCGACGCCGCTCGACGCCGGAGCGCGGTCCGCTTTCCGCCCGTGGCGTGTCCCGTCCACTACCGAAAGATTCAAAATCCGCTGCAACTTCACGCCGATGCCGCGCGCGACGCGTCTCAACGCGACGCCCGGGCGGCGCGGCTAGTTGTTCCGTTTTAATGATCGATCGATCGACATAGGGAAATCGATCGAAAATCAGCGATCTAGATCCGGTCTAGTCTAGTGTCTCGCGGCGCGAAAATGCACTTCTAGCGGATTTTCAACGTACCGAAATTTGCGTCCGAAAGTCTCATGCGAGTGAAATTTCTATCTTTCTCAATAAGTAACAGCCTTAATAAAAATAACGTTAGAAACAGACAAAACGTGTATCCTATCCCTTCCGTTTCTGACTGTTTTACTATTACGAGGAAAGAAACGCATATTAAAAACACAAAAACGGAAGGGATACGGATGCATGTTTTGTCCGTTTTTAACGGAATTTTTTCTAGGGAACCCAGTCGACACAGAGCATCTCAGTTACGTTACATCCATGTTATAATTTCGCACTCAACAATGTAAATGTAACGTAACATGTATTACATTTACATTTACATTGTCGAGTGCGAAATTCTAACACGGATGTAACGTCACTGATGCTCTGTGCGACTAGGAAAACTAGAAAGATAGAAATTTTTAGAATTGATAAACGACGTACAGCTATTGCCTGATTCGCGTCTTACTTTACGCTTTTAACACGAAAGTCACGAAACAAGTTCAAAACCGCCAAAAGTCGCTAAATTGAGAAACTAATTATCGCCCGTAGCCGAATAAATCGCGATGGGGCAATTAATACCTCCCGCTCCCTCTCCTTGTCGCTTCGCTGCCTCCTTTCGCAACGAACAAAGCACGATGGATAAATATTTTAATTTACTTCGGTCCGCGCGAGCCGATTGCTCCGCACGTAGCGGCCGGACAGTCGCCGGAGATAATAATTTCGCTCGTAGGAATCTCAGTGCTCGGGGCGTCGCGACGTCTGTCGCGATCCTCGCCTCCGGGATGTAACGACGCGATGACGCGCGGAGAGCGGCTCGTGCCGCCTGCCTACCTGCTCCGGGCCCCGCGAGGCGAATGACAAGGTCAGAGCGCGCCGCGCGCGCGCGCGCGCTGCAAAAAAAAAGCGTGCCAGGCATCGCGTCGTCTAACGTAAACATTCGCGGTACAAAGTCCGTCGAATATTTCGCTCCTTCCAGATTGTTTTCGATTCGGATGAATCCGGATATGCAGACCGATGACGATCCCCTTTATTTTACGCGAGCTACAATTCACGTCTAGGGACGTGCGATGTTGACCAACTAATCGAAACTATGTCAATCCGATATTTTTTAGTTAATAGTCGATTAATCGATTATTAACTATCGATATTCGATTTTTTTATTTTGATGAATATCGAAAGAATATTCCATTATCTATAAGCTTGAAAACAAAAATAAAAATAACGTTGTAAAACGTTAAAAATTGTTTCTAAGTGATCAATAAAATAAATTTTATGGTAAAAGGTTGATCCATTTTCAAATTTTTTAAACAAGGTTGCAGATCAGCACTAATTAACGTAGCGTGTAACGTGGAAAAAACATTTGAGAAATCAGAATACAATATATTTGTATGTAAAATGTACATGCGCGTGTATTAGAATGTAAAATTATAATTGAGTCTTCGTAGAATTCTGAAAATTAATACCTAAATTTAGGTATAATTAATAATAATTTGTAATAACAGGTATTGATATTAAATGTTAAATATAATTAGGCTTACGTTCCAAAACTTCCTCTCCGAGGAAAATTTTACTGAAAAGCCTATAGTATCCGTAACATAAACTGTAGCGTTTTGGTAAAACTTTTCCTTAAAGAGGAAGTTTCAGAACGTAACCCAGATATGTAATATGTACCTAAAGGTATAAATTACGTAAAAAGGTATAAAATATAATTAGGTGAGCTCTCTGCCGAGTTGCTTGAGGCTCGCTACGTGAATGACAGTCACGCTAGCTGATAACGGCACCCCGCATGCTGCAAAAAATAAAAATAAGCTCGCGTTATGCAGCATTGTAAACATTGGGAACGCCGCAGGATCAATGTACGAACATCCATTCGTGCACTACATTCATATAAATACGTATGTAACTTGAATGGATATTTCGACAAGCAACGTTCTCACGGGCAGATTAGCATCGTATTAATTCTCGTTATCGCGACACATTTTGGCAGTCCAGAGAACGTTGCCTGAACTCGCTAATACGACGTTGCGAATCGATACATGAAATGACGTGCAGTCTTCAAATATGCGCGTATTATGCGCTTTGTTGGCTGCATAAAAAGTAATGTAATGCATGCAAAATTCTCGCAAACGCATAAAACGATCGACTTTACGAGGAAGAAAAAAATATAAATGCATTACAGTCTTGAACGTCTGTTAAATATTATGCGAAGTCTTTTCAAATACCGAGACCATAATCGAGATAATAATGAATCATTGTCAACACGCTCGTGCGTTTTTACGCTTTTGTTTGTGCGCAGTAAAAAATATAGCGATTAATATTCATATATGTATAATGCTCATAAAAGTCGCTAAATTGATTCGATGACCCTCAATAACCAATGCAAAAAACAATCATAGAAAGATGCGGTAATAAATTGAAATTATTCCATTTCCTAAGTAATAAAAAAGTATCAATGATAATTTAATCTCTTAAAATAAAAATTTATTTGAATAAAAATTAAACAACTTAAAACATACGCATACCCAGATAGGAACGCATGCAGAACAATTTTAGCATTATTTTAATTTTAAAATATAATGTTGTAACATATTGTGCAATAAATCTAAATCTATCTTTTAAAATCATTAATTCTAAATTCAATTATTATAACATATAGCATAAAGCAATCTTTAAAAAGTTGATGCCTAAAATAAACTCTTATATAATTATAAAACTCTTTTTCAGCAAAAGATATGCGTTTTGTATAATCATCTTATAACAATTATTGCAAAATGCTGTGAATGGAAAGACGCAATAATTATACATTTATTACAAAAGTTTCCTATCTGGGTACATGATAAAAATTTAAGTTAGATTTCCTTTTACATAGTTTTTCTGCTTTATTCTCTTTTTTTATATATAATTTATATAGGTACAAGTGTATACACGTAAAAAGAAATGATATAAAATAAAATAAGAGAACTAAACGTAAAGAGAGAACCGTTTAACGCGTAAAACTAATAGAAAAAATTCCAATATATCTCCTTTAAAATTTCCAACATTATCGCTTTAATTCTTGTCGAAATACTCCGAGATATTGGAACAGAAACTTAATTAAACGAAATATAGTGCAGTGAAAGGCAATACATAAACAAGTCTTTTTTTTTTATTTCAGAAAACTCTCGACCACAACGCAGGGCGAAGAGATGGCTCTTCAGGGCCCACCCGACGTCCCCAATGTGTGACTTTAAGAGCCCGGACTAATCGCGCACATGGCCACCGGTACCGGAATGAAAAATTCACCGATGTCCACGTGGAGTCCGGGGATCATCGTGAAGACGTCGCAAGATCGATCTGTGAAAGACTCAGAAGTTCTCGCGATGACCCCGTGCAATTTAACTGAAAAGCTGCGCTCGAAGAAACGAAGAGAGACGCGTCTTTTCGCAGCATTCAAAGCCATGTGTGTGCATTGTACTATGTACATGGCGCAGAACGTGGCTGCTCGAATTCCGAGTTTTCCCTCGTACATCCCTATTAATTGAAAAAAAAAAAAATTGGACGACGCTACGCTTGACACTAAACATGCGCGAAGAGTCGAAATCCTGTATTTTTTTCTCGCACGTTTACTGCTAAGCGTATCTGATTGATGGTTTCATTTTACATTGATAGCAAATGCATCCTTAAATACAATGTATTTGCTAGGATTTCGAGAAATAATGTTCAAAAATAGCTGCCAAAACAAGGCCCAGTGTCTCATAAAAGCGTTTTAAGTGTAAACGGACTGTATTGGTTCGATGCCATGTAACTTGCGAACCTATCCCGTCTTGCATATGCATATTTATGTTACTCTGTATTATAATGTAAGGAAATAATATATTCTATATTTCGTCCAAGGATTGTAGATAAGTTAAAAATAAATCAACGTTTTCATATAATAGTGTTCTTAAAGCTTCATTTTAAACCTGATTTTTTAATACATCAATTCTCTTAAAATAAGTAATCAACCTTAAACCGATGTTCACAAGTCTTTAAAGACTAAAAAGAAAAAAAATAGCTATCAGTTTCGTATTTTTTAAATTTCAATATTTCCTATTTGATAATTATTTTGTTATTTCCTATATATCATAATTTTATATTTAAAAAATTAAATTGTGAAGAAAAAATTTATGTAGGTACTTAAATTTCTTTGACAGCATTTCTGTTGTACATTATTTATAGGAAAAATTTTTATTGTAAAATCTAGCTATATATACATAATTTATATATTTACTAATTTATATTTAAAAATATTTTTGCAAAGGCTCTCCTAGAATCTCTTCCAGAGTGCGAACAGCATTCTGTGCACACTTCTCCGTAGCTTCGTCTTCGTCCTCTAATATTTCCGCTAGGAACGGCACGGTTTCCGGCAACAATGGCATAAAATCTTCTCCAAGTTTTCTCGCGATTTCCACCTAGAAATAGTAATAAGAAGTAATTATCAGACAATAAGGAAAATTATTTAAAAGAGAAATATAAAAAATAACAGTGCAACAATTTAATTTCTTCGTAAATTATCCAGCGAAAGCATATAAGCTGCGTAAACAGTTTTTACAACATTAATTTTTTGAAACAGTTTTTGAAACATTAATTCTTCATTATGTTTTACTCAACGTTACATACATATAACAACAGTTTATCGTATACATATGTTGCCAAATATTAAACTTCATTCTACAGTAACTTTTTATATTATTTAAATTATACTAGGTTATCCTTATATTCAATCTTACCAATGCATTCAAAGCGGTGCTCCTTACATAAGGCTTTGCGTGCCTCGTCTTTAACAACGTCTGATAGACCAGTTGTTTGTGCAATGAATCGTCGGAAATGGCACTGGCGAAGGAAGCTATACAAGGTACGATGAGCTGGCTAGCTCGATTTTCGTACTCTTCCCTCGTACCCATTGTGTTTTCCACCTGGTCTACTATCGGTTGCATAAGAATCTCGAATCGGTCTTGACTGACGAAGTTATGCACATCGTAACCAAATACCCGATGGAGCGTCAGCAGAATCGCTTCTATCAATTCAATTCTGCTTGATTCATCGGGAAGTGTCAATTCCTGCGGAGTCTCCGTTACGAATGTGTTGTTGCTGCTCAGCAATGTCGCCGCATGCTTTAAAAAGAGCCCAGCAAACAAAACGAAGAGAGACTTCAGGCATTCCGCTATATTCGCTGATAGTCTAAAAAATAAAAAAATAATAAAAAGTTGCGCCTTTGCAAGAATTAAGAACACAAGATGTATCACTTTTTATTAATTTGCTGTGTTTTAATGGATTAAAATAATTTTTTAGATTTATATTGTATTAAAAAATAACCATGTATTGTTAAAGTTTTTAAAATTATTTGTAACTGATTTATGAAATTAAAATTCAATTGATATTCATGTAAATTACTTAAAAACAATTACTTAATTTTATTATTGCCTTTCAACATATAATATTGATATAATTACTGATTAATTTAAATATTATCACACAATTAGCAGGAACTACAACTGCTTTAAAAGACAGACTTATAATTGTAAGTTAACAGATAACATAATTGATTTGATATTGTTCATACCTGTAGAACGTTATATTTCGCTGCTTGTGCTGCGTATCATTCGCAGCCCATCCATAGAGCTTATCGTACAACGGCCTAAATGTTACTTCGCTCAACTTCAAGAGCAATGACACCAATGCCTTACCGGCGCTTTCCTCGACCGCGACAATGTCTTTTAAGGTAACTTGTGCGTCGTCATTTGTCTTCGTATGCTCGATTCTTTCACGGAATTCAAGAACCTTGAGGAAGAAATTGGCGAGGTTGTCGATCTCTGCCTTCAGTTCCGTTGACTACACGTTATTAAAAGACTCGGCTAACACACTCATCAATGACGGTATACATTTGTAAGTTTTCTTATTTAATAGCATCTCATAAGTTTCGTTAACAGCAGGTAGCAACACTCGCAGAGGTATACAACTGGATAATTTCTGTGTAGTTGCTTTCAGGCGCGAAAGAACGATACTGGCCTGCAAAAACATAAATAAAAAGCGATTAAATTAAAAGAAATCAACGAAATTTTTGCAATAGAATCTGAAATAAGATCCCGTATCATAATTCTTGACTAATGACAAGTACCTTAGGATGCTCTGTATTGGTATACTGAGAGCTTAGTATCGTCAATTCAGACAAAAGTTGATCCAAATAGAGTGACAGAAAGTTTCCCAGAGACTCCACTATCTTCTGTAAAGCACTTACGATGCTGATTACTATTACATCCGGCACATTCTGATGGCAATGGGTTTTTAGCAATTTCAAAATTGCCGGTACGAATTTATTTAGCGAGTACAAAGCATGTGTTCGCATTGAACTGCATAATTCTGCTACGCACAATGCTGCACTGGCTAATACTGGACCATCTTTCGAATCCAACAATTGCGTTGTTATATCCAAAATCTGTGGATTATCATTAATATACACAATATTAATAATAGTAGTTATAATATAGTACTATATTATCATTATGAAATATAATTATTATAGAATAGTAATATAATAAGTTATATCATTATTATATTTAACAATGATATTAAAATAAGTTAATTTTTTTAAAGAAGATTGTTGGATAAGTTACCAAAGTTTTGCTAAAAATATTAATATTCAATAAAAATTTATTTAAATATGCGTACCGGTTTAAAGACAGCAGGACGATCAGTAGCCAGCAGCTTCGCCAGCAGTTTCAAAGATATTAACACTGTCTGTTGTATGATTTCATGTTCCTGGTTTTCAACCTTTATTTTGAAGAAATCTGCCAAAGGTTCAATCAAACTCAGGAGATCCACGTAAACATCTTCACCAAATTTCTTCTGAAGCAGTCTTGTGTTCAACAATTCCAAAGCTTTCTTCTTCACCGGTAATAATTCATGCTCTACTAGATTTTTGATGCTTTGTAAGAATAAGTTATTTGGCAATAGATTGTTCACCAGATCCAGCACGTCATACAAATGATGTAACAACACCTTCCAATACTTGGCACTGGGCTTATTCTGATGCTGATCGGCGATCTTTGAGATGGTCTGAATCAACAGGATCAGCTCGATTGCCAGTTGATCGCAGTACTGATTCATATTATCTGCCTCGTCTTGACTCAGTACGGCCACGCGATTGATGAAATCCTGGGACGACAGAAGGTTGCTGAGAAATTGTACAGCCGTTATCTTGTAATGCCGAAAGCTTTTCGGAGTGGACTTAGTCATATCATAGATGTTTTTATACTGGAATTTCATCGCTTCCTTTCTGCCCTGCTCGTCTTCGATATCGATCGGCAAGATCTTGATAAACTTGATCACCTTTGTGCAAATCTAAAGTAAAAATCAGAAAAGTTTTTCATTATATCGTTGGATAGTAAAAATAATAAAATTATTTTTTTAAAAACAAATTATATCATTAAAATATTCTGTTACTAATATTTTGTTAAATTCCAGGTCGAAATGATTTTCAAGAACTGACCTCAAGCAATCGATGCGGCGTAAATTCCTGAGACAACTGAAGAGCGAAATCCAACCACTGTGTAGGATGTTCGGTCCTCTGACTCGCAATCTTCATCACGTGGCTCTCGAAAGTCAACAGATAATACAAATGCAGATGATTGTTAAGAAGCTGCAGCAACTTGACGAAGAGCGGCATTCGTCTGTGCTCTGGAATGTGAGGCAACGAGACGATAAAGGTCCTCAGCAACTCGCAGGCCTGTGTCGCGTCGTCGGCCGCGTTTATGATCGGTACCACGGTCTCCAAAGTCTTGGAGATAATCTGAATAGAATAAGCGTCATCCTGGCGCACCATCGTGCTGCCCATAAACGTGAAAATCGGCATAAGATTAAAGAGAGCGCGATGCACGTCCATACTCTTCAAGAATTCCACCAGCACCAGCAGTGCATGATAATGCGTCTGCGGATTGCGCGATGTCCTGATGCACTTGACGATAAGCGTAATTTGCGAACCAGCATCGCGCACTGGCAATTTCTTCTTCATCATCCGAAAGATCGTTGAAAGAAGCAACTGATTCGTGTACTCAACTGGGCTCTGTTCCTCTAGGCTCAAACAAACGTTCAACAAGTCGAAGAGTATACTATAAAGTAGTTCTTCGTGTTTGATGTTGTCGGCGCGCTCGGCAAACTCTAACAGGATGACGCCGCGCTTCCACGCTCGGCTGTGGACCATCGCTGGATGCGCCAGTTGGATCTGACTCTGTCGCTTTTTCCGCTTTCTTGCGTTCGGCGTCATCTCCGAGTCTGCAGACTCCTCCTTTTGGCCGCTCAGCTTCATGGCCTCCAACTCCGAAATCAGGATCGTTGCATCCAGGCACATACAGCGGATTGTTTTGCTCGCGACGGAGACTACGTCGCTGATCTCGCAATCGATCGTCACATCCAGCACTTTAGACAGGATCTTCTTCTGAAGGTCTTGAAATAGCATATCGAAGATTGCATTGATTCTTTTCAGTACGATAATACTCGGCGACGTTTGATTACCGGAATCCAAAACTGCGCAGGGTTCATGTACTAGGATGCACCTTTCGAAGAGATCCCACACTTGTTCACACTTCAGGGCGTCAACTGTGTTTATGGTCAAACGTTCTAGTATATTTCGTAAAGCGCTACCGGCCGCCCGATTTTTTGGATCTTCCGTCAGCTTTTGTAAAAGCTGAAGACCCATCAGAGCTAGTTGCGGAAGGATTTCGGTACTGTTGACGTTTACCAGAATATCAAGGAGCTGTGCTCTTCGGTCCAGAGGAATCTTTGATACTGCGTCCTGCTGAGTCACCACGTTGAATATTAATTTCTGAGCTTGTTGTAATTTCTTGTGCTGTTTTATTTGATGAGACACATGTGGATCTGGAGAGAGGAAGAAATAGAGGCTTAATGCAAGATGGTCAGGGTCATTACAGATCTCCGCACTCTCTGTCGCCAATTTCTGGAGCAGCACGAAGAACGGTTCTGCACCGAAACTAAAGGTCTGTGTTAATCTTTTTAGAATGTCCACCGCCACTTTTCTGCACTCGTTGTTCCGTCGCGTCAATGAAAGCAGCAAATTGGTTACAAAGTCTTGATCTTGGAATGCCCATTGGATGGAATTACAATGATTTAGTAGTTCCAAAGAAATCCGTAAACAATGATAGGACGTTTGCGTCTTGACAGGTTTTGCGTAGAACTGCGCAAGGAAGCAGATGAGATCTTTCATTGTGGCAAAATGCAGCTGGAAAAAGATTTGTAGACATCTAGAGTAGTGCTTTCGCCAGTGTCGGTTATCCATACCCTCAATAAACATCTCTAAAAGTCGCAAGATCAGATTGCTTCGCTCCGCGTTATTGTCGAAATCGAGTTTCGACTCAAACTTTATGTTCAGCCGCCTATGCACCATTTCAAGGACGTAAGTACCCACTTGAAGCGGCAAGATTCCTTCAGATGTGAGCTTCAAAGCCATTTGAATATTGTTACCGGTAATATTGTTGCAGTCGCGCAGTAACTTAACGCGTGAATATGTCTTGATCATCTCCGTGGCGATCTCGATGACATCCCGTGCAATGTTGGCCGGCATCGAACCTACGGGTACCCTACAGACCGATCCCAGTAGGATCATGTTGAAAAATAGAGACGCCGCATCACCGTGCGAGATTTGTTGCCGCATAGAACTCAGTATACTGTCCGTGGGCGGTAGCAGCTCGTAATTTAAGATGTTGTGAAAAGCGGCAGAAGACACTGCTTCGGCGTTCAATTTGGATTTGTTAACATCTTCTATCACTTGCTGCATATACTTATTATTCTTTGCAAAATTCGAGCGAAGAACTTCCATGGCAATTTCTACATCATCGTCCGTGGACGGAAATAAGTATGGTAAAGCCGTGATGAAGACATTGGTGTCGTCACTCTCTTCGCAAAGCTCTAAGAGTATCTTCAGAGCCGGCTTAGCTAACACTTTCTTCGATGCCGTGTGACACATTGATAACAGGATTAATAATTCGTCCACCAGAGTGTCTGCGGGCAATAAACTAATCAATCTCTTAGTGGAGAAAGACAACAGGGTCTTTACAACATTCACGTCGTCGTCATAAAATCTAGCTTGAAGAGTATTTGTCATTATACCGCGAAAACTCTCGGGTACGTTCACATTATTGTTAGCGAGGAGTTGGAGAGCGATCACTCGTTGTGCGGCACTGAAGTGCGTTAGTTTATCGAGAACCTCGACGGATTCCTGTGCATTTTTGGTACCGAAAGGCCACGAAGTAAGAAAATGTAACGTCTGTTTAGACTTTTCGTCATTCTCGCCCTGCTTCATTAATTTCTTCAGATACAAATCGAAATTCTCCGGATAGCTGCGCTCAAAATTCTGATAGAACCTCGCTAGAAAGTCTTTCGCGACCTTAGAAGTTTCATTCTTGAAAAAGTCACATGTTAATATTCCAGATAAAATTGCATCTACTGCGGTGTTATCGAGTTTAATATGGTCCAGCATGTTGCCAATTATATTCTGTACACTGCTAGTGCTTTCAGGATTCTTGGCGATAAGCTCGCATGCTGCTTGAAGAAAAGACACAATAAATCGTGAGGCATTAATCTCTGATGAATTAATCTTGGTGATTGTCTCAACAAACCAAGGTAGTTCAGACAACTGGAGGACCAAACTTTGTGGTACAACGGTCAATCGATGAATCGGAGATTGATAAAGATAGAGCAGAAAAATAGTAGCTTCTTGCTTCAAATGTGTCTTCTTGAATGTCATCAGTAATAACTTTTCCATAGTGTCATCGTTCAATTTCACCTATAGATTTAAAAAATTTATATAATTTTACTATTTTTACAAATTGATTTATATAATAAAAAATAATAAAATAAAAAATTACATTTTATAACTGTTGCGAAATTAATATTATTTATTAAAGATAGAAATATTTGAAAAACAAGCAAACATTAAGATTAAGAAGGATCTTACCTTTGTTATCAATTTCGCAATGATCATATAACTGCTGGAAGCAAAATCGAGAATAGGACTTTTCAAGCCATGAAGTAGGGTCGGCAGTAAGTAGTTTATCTGAACTTCAGTGATGGATGCTAGTTCAATCATGCCTAATATTGCGGTAGTGTAAAAAGCATATAAAGTAGTCAGGCAAGATGCCTGATCGGAATAAGTTTTCGTGGCAAATGTCACATGCGTACATAACGTCTTCAAAAGTCCTTTATCCGAAATCATATGCTTAATAAGTATTCCGGAAGGCAGCGTCACACCGCGTTTTTGCATAGGTACCATCCAATGCCATTTATCGCTTTCATCTGACAAGTCTACTAGTTGTAGAGCTCTTAAAGGGCAAAATTATAACTTTTATATTAATTGCATTAAAACAGCTGTGTTGATTACAATACAATAAGTATTATAAATAATTTTTTTATACAGTTAAGATTAAAATTTAATTTAATGTCTCATAAAACTTTTAGTATAGGTTTTTAATTTTAATGTAATTTTACATCTCTTGCCTCAGAACATTCAAAATTACGCGCGAAAACAATTGATTATTAGTTAACAGTGAAATTTATTCTTTTAATCTTAATTCGACATCTTTTAACAAAGAATTTTTATATCTTGATGAAAAGAATAACTACATATAGCAAATCCAACCTTTTTAAAATACCTTGTATTGATATTTAAATCAAAAACGTTATAAAACATATAGTTTTATTAATACATACCTAACAAATATGCGAGTCTCATGAAATGGCAGAATCAGAAGAATAAACTGCTCTCGATTGTAGTGTTGAATGTGATATCTAAATATAAGCCATTCCAAAGCTTTGTGACAAGCATTTAATAAAAAATATGGAGTTGCCAATACCAAAAATTTCGCAATTTTTACATCCAGTTGCTTATTTACTGTAGCATCTTGAACAGCTCTTTCAAAGTTTACAGAGCTTTGGTCAAATAATGTGGTTTGAAATTCATCAAATAGTGATATCATCGATCCATCAACATTCTTTATCGAGAGCTTCTGTAATTCTTCTAGACCGCTTTGACCTAAGAGAAGATAAAAAAAAGTATGATTAGATATAATTAAGAAACGTTTCTTTATATTTCTCTTCTTAAAATTTAAAAGTATACTTTTTTAATTCAATAAGAAAATTATAAAGCTAAGAAAGGAATAACGTTCTTATACATAAAGAGATATGAAGTAATCTCGATCAAAAAATAATTGGTAATAAAATCTAAAGTGTTCATATGCTAACATTACTTAAGTGAACTTTTGTTACAAATTTTAAGCAATTTTACTCTTCTTACAACCTTCTTAAATTGTCCTTTACATTTAAAATAGCAAAGACTTTGAAATACAATGAAATTGAAGCGTAACTTGTATTTATTAAAATAATTGGAAAACAGAACTAGTAAAAAGAAAAATTGGTAAATGAACAATACTGACTATAAATTTGGATTAAAAATGTATAAAATTTTTAACTTTAGTAGTACTTTAATAGATAATACAAAAAGAAACTAACCTATACTTAACACAGTGTCCCTGTCGAAATTTGCAGCTTCCTTTGGGTCAAACAGCAAGCTAGGACGCTTTTTATCCTGCAGCAATAAGTTCGTCTGCGGAGTTCTCAATTTTTTAAGTTGTGCCGCTAATGATGTTGCCATTGTTAATCTGTGAACAAGCCGCAAAAATAGAGATAACCTCAAACATCCAACAGAAATTATATTCAATAAAATCTTTAGAAGGAATAAAAACTTACCAGTTATTCTTCTTCTGTCGCAAAAGTTAATTCAACTCAATATAACTGATAGAATTTTATATTCACAAAGTATATATATTCTTTTATAAACACGTGTGAAACATAGTTCGCATCCAAACCGTTCGCGTGCACGTGCACGTGTAATAAGAGTCGCAACGATCGGATCCCGACTTTTGATTGGTCCAACATATATATGATCCATTCGGTACATTTCGGATAACTTCGTACATTTTCGTAAAAAGGAAAGAGAAGAAAAGAAAGAGACAGATGACTAGTTTTAATAAACGTAAAATATTAACATTTTATAATTTTATAAAACATAAGATTATAAACACAATATAATAATATTTACAGATTATATATTAATATATTTTCTTAATAATTGAACACAATTCAATTGAGAATCGTATAAAACTTTCGCTCGTTGGTATACGAAAACTATATACAAGAAATACATCAAGTGTCAGCGGGGCGTCAGTGGCTCCGTGCTAGAGTAGCGGCCTAGCACTGGAGAGGTCCCGGTCCCCGGGCGCGGTTCGCTAGAAGGATGGGTGACCGCCCCGCAAAAGAGGATAACTCAGTTGAGTTGGCACCGCTAATTGAATTTCCTAAGAATCTATAAAAGATTTTTTAGAGATCTAAAAGATCTGTGATATGTTGTAGTTGGTGGTCGTACTCTACAGAGTACCCTTATATGTTCCTTGAATTTTCATGAATAATGTTATATAACTTTCGTCGTTCTATAATTATTTTTCCTATAAAAATGTTGAAATTTTTTATTGGTGGTACTCAAATGTTCAATTTTATTATCTTTTTCTACGATCAATGCCTCTTGGGTCTTTAATTGAATCTGAGTGTCTTTTAATTTTTTTATCAATTCTTCATTTTTGGTTGACAAGGTTTTGTTTTTATCTTCGAGAAGATCGTATTTTTTTAATTCTAGCTCGTTTCTGTTATTTTTGTGTCCTCGTTGAAAATTAAAAATTTCTTTTACTTGTTCGGTAGCGCTATTGTTTTTAATATCTATTATCTCGTTTTCTATTAATTTCTCTTCTTTTATATTTATTTCTTCTTTAGATTCTTGTTCGGATATGTATAACTCTTGTAACTGTTTTAACAGACGGTAGTCGTTATCTTTTAAGCGATTGTGTAGAGTTTTATAAGTCATTCCTAATCTGTCGGCTGACTTATAATGATAATATATAAGATTGCTCTGAAAGCAATCATTTTGAATTCGTAAAATGCAATTTTTCTAATAAACATTAATAAGATTTTGTTTTATTTTGTAAAAACCAAATTTTATTATAAAATATGAAAAAATATGATATATATACATATGTCCATTATGCATATTATACTCAATACTATATTCTTTGTTATGC
>VBVQ01000828.1:15184-46401 GCA_011636635.1 Tetramorium simillimum | reverse complement strand
GTGCGGGGTGGGGGTGGGCTGGGTTTCGAAGTGAATTCAACTCCACTGCTCTCGCGGAATTAAGATTCCATTGTGCAGCCGAGTTTTGTGTGTGCCTTGCAATTTTCTGGTTAACCTGGCCGACTCCTGGCACGCCCGGCTTCCTCTCGCTGCATCACGCGCGCTGCATGGGCGCCGCGCCGCGCCGCGCCGCACCACGCCGCGCGTCGTTCTGACGAAGATCGATGGCGCACGACCGACGCCCCCTTCGATTTATCGTTCGCGACACGCGCTGGTTTTCCGCGATAATTCGTTGCGGCCGCGCCGGGATGTTCGGCCGCGCGGATAGCGCCGTTGATCTTGCGAGACAAAAGCGGACGCATCGGCGGCCCCTGTTATTCATAGAAGTCGCGGCTCGATTTATGCGCCGGCGGGAAAAATTAATTGCACCGACGAATGTGAAAGCGAAGCGTTTCAATTCAACGCTACGCCGTCGCGCGCGATGATCGATAGGACAATAGATTTTATCCGTTTTTCATAAACTGTTGCTAGATATTACAATTTAAGCTACAGTGACAAAATGATACTTCATTATTTTGTTGGCGTTATAAGATCTTATTTCAGAGACATGCATCTATATAATAAGAATATGTTATGAATTATCACAATATTTAAAAATAAAATATTTTAATTTGCTCTCTTCAAGACTCGGAATTAAATTACTTATTCAAAGAATTCAAATTTTAATTTATTACAAATTAAAATTCTAAAATTTTACACTGTTGCACGTCCCCGACAACGCACAGATTCGTCTTGTACGAGTCTCGATGTGAGTAACGGCGACAAAACGTAAAGGCAAACTTTCGCAAGTGACTCGGCCGTGTTAGTTATTAAATGCGGCCGTTAAGTACTGGCTGGCGGTGCAAGCTGTTGACCGTTGAAACGTTAGTTTCAAGATTACGGGACAATTTAGCGCGCGGCATGGCGATGTAATTTTGCACGCATCCGACTGTGACTCATTGCCGGAAGTGCTCGTTGCAGTTGCATAGAGAGACAGAGAGAAAGAGAGACAGAGTAAGCAGAAAAAGAGAATCGCATAGATCAGAAAATACATCTTTCATTAGCATATATAATACTAAACTTCTTTTATATACACAGCACATACACCAATTCACGATTGTGACTATTTTTTCGGACGAAAACTTTTTGAACGAATAAAAACATTAGCGAACAATTAAATTACGACGAGCCAATGGTTGCTATCTGAACTCTTCTTACTATTTAAAACTTTACTTCGTTTCGGTCTGACCACCAATAGTGGCTTATCTACTTAAACGTCCACGTACTCTGTTTTATTTACTAGAAATGTGGTAATCTCGTAAGTTTAAATTTAACGGAATTGCTAAATTTTCTCGGCCTCTAAAATAATTACTCTAATGATAAGTAAAAAATTATATACATATATTTATACATTCTTTAAAAAAAAGACTTTTTTAGATTTTTTTGTATTTTTAAAGACTCTTTTAACGTAAAATTAAAGTATTTAAACAAATTTGTTGCTTGAAACCAAATATAGAAAAGAATATAATTTATTCAATTTATAGTTGCACTAAATTCATTTGTGTTAAATTAATTCAAAATAAATCGCAAAATCTATAAAATGTTAATCATAAATAATTCATCAATAAATTCATCTACGAGATATTTTTCATGGAAATATTTCGAAGATATCATTACATCTAAAAAATGTCCAGTTTATATTGATATAGTCGTCCTGCCGTTCTATACACATATATACGTACACACAGGTATACAGCTTCACTTTTTGTCTCTCTTTGATTTCTTTTATATTAAAACTTTACACAGACATACACGCACGCGCATGCATCGGATATAACACATCCGCATATTCGCGCGGTTCAAATCGCACGCGTGACCATTGTGCTGAAACACGAATGGACGATTAGACGAATGGACCATTCGGCGGTGATCCGGATTGAGAGAGGAGACCATACATCCGCAACTCCCGGCTTTCTTTCTACCTCGGGCGGTCCCGTAAATCGGTCGTAACCGTCCAGCTTTTAAAACACGTCCGGTCCGAGTAATTAGTGGCTCGATCGGTCGCCAATTTGTGGATAGAGCTGCCACAGGCTGCACTCGCACCTTGCAATACGTATCTCCACGGTCTGACGTTTATGCCTGCGTGTGCCCGTGCACGAGCGGAATGCAGATGCAATGCGTGTACGTGTGCGAGCGAGAAAGCGACCTTTATCGATCGGCGACGGCAAAGTAATCGCGAGGGTGTGTGTGTCGGCGAGCGTGTACGTACACGTAGAGTAGACGGTTGATTCGTGGATGCGTGTATGTATACACACGCTTGTGAAATCGCACCAGATTCTCTGAAACGTGGACGCTGAGAGTGAACTAAGAAGACCGATGGTTGTCCCGAGCGCGACTGTCGTCAATAGTTCTTCGATTACGCGATGGAAAACTAAAGCCAGGAACTACATTTAAACAGATTATTCATTGAAAAATAGCGTCGCTCTCTCTCTCCGGTAAATTTAGAAATTGTTTTACTACAACTCTTTCAAAGTTGTCTTATTTTTACAGTGAAGAGTCTCTGTTTTTTTTTTATTTCACAACAGTTGTTCTTGCCTCGACAACATCGTATCGCGGGGTTGCTTTACACAATCTGTGAATTTCGAACCGCTTCAACCGTTGCATGATATTAATTAAGTAAATGATTAAATTCGGATGAAACAATTAATTTGCGTATTTAATATAGATTATCGCGACACACGGTATGTCTAAATGAAAAGCGTCGGCCGTCGCCCATCCGGCTTTCCTGAAAATGTAATTACAATTCGCCGATTAGCGAGACGGAAAAATATGTAATTCCTGACAATTGCCATACAGCGTCGGCATACCGGTATCAAATATGAAAATTAATTAATACGCTCGAATTCAATAGTTTATTCGATTCGCGTTACGTACTGATGAAACCCGCGCCAATCTCCGCCCGCCACGCCATGCCACTTGCGCTAAAAGCAATTACAAAACCAATAACAATACATACGTCCGCGGAAAATATTCAAACATATGAGTTCACCGTTCTGACTGTATTTGTCCGTAATAATCATAAGTTTGATTGATCAAAATGTTAGATCAGTTTAAACATTAGTTAAAAGCACTTTTGACAGTCATTTGCATGTGTTATTACTTTTAATTATCGGAAAATACGAGTCAGTTTATCTTCTAATGTTCTCGTAATTATATGCGTAATTATCTTTTTTTACATATTATTACTGATAATAAAAGAGGCGATATGATGCTTTTAATATAAATTATAATGCCATTTACTTTTTAAGATTAAATTAACCTCATCATAATTATGTTATTTGAATTTAATTATAGTAGTTGAGTCTAATTATAGTTATATATTATATAAAATAAATAATAAATTAAAATCATATTTAACGCTTATCATCAGCAAACCATGACTTCTCTTTTTCTCCTTTTCTATCTATTTCTCGCGATAATAAGATTAACTAGATCTATTAATATAAGAAATAATAATTTTTTTTTTACATTTTTGATTGGTCGTAATATATGTAATATTCAATAAATATATGGTTTAGGTTCTTCTCATACCCTAACAGCACAGGTAGATTTTGAAAATGTTCGGACGATATCACGAAAGTATAGGATATTGTATATAGGGATATTTCTCAGTACATTAAGTTATTCTTAGTATATTCTACAGAAGTATAGAATGCCATGTACTGTTAGAGATATAACTTCCAATTAGCACAAACCGATTAGACATAAAGCCGATTCGAATTATCATCTTGTTATGATCTCCAAAACGTTTTGAATAGGACAGACAACAAACAGATACATACATACAACATGTATATGCGCATATATGTACAAACACACATAATATATACATTCTCGGGCGCACAAACTCTCTGTATACTGTCTTTGAGTGATCGCATCGGGGGTGGAAGGGATGAGGGCGCGGTTGCGAAAGGAGTAAGGCCTTTACAGAAATTGCCGTATTCAAGGGAATCAATCGTGTTAAGTGCTCATACAACCGATCCAACTAATTTCTCGCGATGTCGAGCCCTGAGACGACACTTAACCGCGTGCAATACGGAAACCCTGTAGCGATAGCCTGGTAATCTCGGTCTTCTCGTCCCGCCATGACATTAACAAGATCGCGTTTCTATCGTGAACGATTGCAAGCAATTATAGTTCCAGTAAAGACATACTTCATCCTAGATTTAGGTAGAGCACGCCGCTCTAAATTCTGGACATTTCAGGACATTCTATTACATCGCTCTAAAAGTATTTGCACACATATCATATAAAAATATATACATAAAAATAATTATATAATTATAATAATATATATGTAGAAACGTGTCATTCGAGTGTTATCCTATTTAGATGTTTCGAATTATTATGATAATAATTGCTTAATAATAACCTATATGATAAAATATACTGGATGTTTAATGAAATGAATAAGAAATAATAGTATTTTTAGTACTAGTGAAAATTGATAACGATATTTGAAGCAAATACTAAAATAGATACACGTATATTCAATCAGACAGCGTTCAAACGTCATAAAATAAGTGTCATAAGTGACGTACAGGACAGTTGATATAGCAGTGAAGATATAATAGTATTTTCGATATTTACTGGGAAAAAATACTCCGAAGGATTTCCTTTTCAAGAAATTTCAAACACATCTTTATATATTTGCCAATTAAATTTGTATACAATGTCTGATCTGGTTAAACGGAACATAAATAGACACGCTGTTACGAAACTGTTACATTTTTTGTTAATTCGACATTTGACAATACGATTTGATTTTCGCCAAAGTCAGATATCGTGACGCGATAAAGTGCTTTCGTGTCGGGGGCAAGAATCCTGCAGCTAATGGAAATCCAGAAACGGCTTTTGTAGTGAGTGATCGCACCGCGAATACGATTTCGCTGTATATGTATCCGTTGAAATTACCCCGAGATTTATAGACAAAGCCGCGCGTCTCGGAGGCTTTTCTAATAATACACCAACTAAAATTGCAGCCGTCCGGTTAACCTACTTGCCGAGTATTTCCGATGTGCTCGCTGGTTCATATACTTCGCCTGTAATGAATCGTTACGTAGCTTTTGGTTGCCGGTTGCCGTCGATTCGAGGACACGAATAGCGGCCTAGTAGAGCTGCCCTATATAATCGATGTACCTATTTGCGAACCCACCCGATAGATTACTCAGACAGCCATTGTAGGAACTTCTGATAATAACACGCGATTTATGGGCAATCTGCTCGCGAAATACGAGTGCTCCGACACGACATTTGTCGTTTATCGCCCATACCGAAAGATGTTCCTCTTTCGACGACCGCGAATCATAAGTGAATCTTATATTGATGAATATATACTGTTGTACTTATTAATGCAAAGTACAATTAATTTTCTCAATTTTATACATTTCTATCGTATAAAATAAAAATTTTGCCAAGTTCCTAATTATTTACTTTTATTTAACAAAAATTCAATTGGTATTTTATTATAAAATTAACCTATTTTGTTATAAAATTAAATAACATCTATTGAAATTACACAAGCACTTTGATTTACATAAACGAATTCGACCATTGTATATTGCATTTAATCATCGAGATTGAAAAATAAGCTATTTCTATAATGTGTACTACAAAGAGCAATTATAATTCGTTATTTGATTTGACAAAGTTTGAAATGTTGCGTATCATTGTCATATTATAAAACCATTATTATTATCTCGCAAACATAATTAGGAAACGTAATGCAAAGCGTAATAATACAAATAAATGTTACAGAAGCCAATGACTAATATTAATTGGAGCGATCATTATTCCGTGGTTTATATGACTTCACAACTTGACGAGATTGTGCCGAGTTTATTTTACTGTAAAATCGTTAAACCTGATTAATCAAAGTTAATCAATTATTTAAGATATACTATTGTAAATTAATATTACTAAACTGATTAACGTGCTCGCACGTGCGCGCGCGCGCGTTGATTAATCGGTCATTTGGTTAATAGAAATTCTCTCGTCACTATCAAATTAAAATGATTAAAAGTGATTAGTGAAAGCTAATAATACGTTATGCTCGTAGCGCGGCATTGTTAAATTAAAATCAGCAACCACAAGTTAAACCTATTTCCACGAATCTCCGCGAGCCAGGGCGGATGTATCATTTAACATTGCGGAGAAGTGCTTTGCGCGTCCGAGGGTTAATTGTGAAAGTAAAGCAGAGATGTCTAACTACACCTCTCCGCCTTCTGTCTACGCAGTTCTTGCACCATGATTCTCTCCGTGCTCTCCGAGAACTTGGCCGCTTTAATTGAGTCGCCCGCATTTCGCGAGCGAGCGTTTCGCACACGTGTTGTAGACAAGGGGGCATTTCCGGGAGTTCACCTTCGCGAGAGAGTCTTTCACACGTGGCGCGCTTGCTCGTGGCAAACTTAACACGAGGAGCATATCTTTCTCTTTATTTTTATCTGTCCGTTTTTTTTGTCGCTAATCTCCACATTTTTCGGACCAGCCAACTATAAATGAGTGGAGATATTCTCGCGAGATTTACGGACGTGGCCCGTTTGTTTGTCTTTTATAGATAGCCTGTATTCTAAACTTATGCTGCAGCGCGCGAACTAAGTCGCGGTTGCTCGTAAAATCTCGGCGAAAAGAGGCACGTGTCATTCGTCACTCGACAACTGCCATAAAAGTTGCGCGTGACGTAGTGTCTGCTGTGTGTAGGAGTGTGCATTTCGTAAATACAATCTGTAAAATAGAAATCCTCTAACTTTCTATGCTGCATTTTTCTCTCTCGTCATATCGATCGGTGTACAAAATTGCAAAAAAAAAGCACATTAATAATTCTGTATTGTAGATTAAAAGAGAATTAAATTAGCTTCCACCGTTAATTAGTTAATATTAAATAGAGCGAGGGCTATTAAGTAAATTCTATTCATTCTTGAGCGACGAAGTCTTCGAAGTATTTTGCATGACGTCGCCATCGTGGACGAATGTTAAAAGGGAAGGACTTCTTAAACATTCCTTGTGCTCTTTCGCTTCCGGCCCGCCGTCGTCGGGATCGAGTTTAACTTCGCTAATATACTTTTGCGCCCCGCTGCATAGAAGCGAGATGTATCCGCGTTTCAGTAATCGGCTGAACTTCCACGACAAGCGAGTGAACTTCGAATGAATAAAGTTTGCGGACCGGGGAAAAAGTAGACCGCGCCGCTTCTTTCCCTTTGTTTTCGCGGAGCCGTTGATTAATCGATGATAATACGTCGACTTTAGCGTCGACTAACTTTAAGAAATAGCCCTTAAGTGGCGGCGGTGTGCTAGCAGCATGAAACTTATCCTTCGGAAAATGTTGGATTAATTGGCATTGTGCTTGTGGCATCTTACATGAGAATAAACGCGCGCAGATAACACTTAAACATCCCTATAATTTGTGTAACTTTAATCAATTAATATATGTAATTAATAAATATACGTTACATTTTGGTATATCAATGTCCGATTGATTTCTATCAAATTAAAATTTATTGAAAATGAATAGCTTTTTTTTATTAATGTATAAATACTTTTTAAAATTCACACTTTTAATTTCTTACAGATACTTACTCATTTATTCTCTACTTCACAGGATATGAAAATCTGCGTTCCTCCTTTGATGAAACAATTGCGAAACATCGTTTAATATTATGTAAGCTATTCCGCGTTTAAGATAATTGTACTTCTAATTTATTTAATGAGATTTTGCCAGCTTTTTATTCCCAACGGCGAAATTAGCCAGCAGCCTTATAAAATTAAACATTCTAATGCATGTAGATGCAATTGCGGTCGTTTCCCTGGAGAAGCTTTACGTGTGAGCAAGCTTTTTAGTTTCCTCGTGCGATAATCGTCAAAAATTTCTAGTACAATGCCCATTCCATTTCCATTCTCGCATACTACGCGTATAACCGTATTTCTCGCGATAAATTTAAACCGCATGTTTATTTAATTGCTCTTTGCGGTTTAATTAAATTTCAGCGCTCAATAAAAAGTCCCAGATAATCCCTGTACAAAAGAAGGGGATTTCCATCCATATTTTTCAGCTATTCTTATCTTTATTCATGAAAAAGAAAATAATGACTCGTGTAATTAGAGTAATCGGATTTCGTTCTATATCTTTCATAAGATTAATAATATTTATTTTTTAATCATTCTACTAAATATTTCAAATTGAGTAATTTAATTTTGTAAATTATGCACGAGTTTAAATATGCAATAACCTGTGAAAAACAAATCTCATATATAATGTTTCTTTTATGATATATACGCTTTTATGCAAATATAATCTTCAAAGCCATATTGTTAATAATTCCAGATACTTTCATCGAGATCAAAGCTTTTACCGCCGAATTTCGTTCTAAATATTCTACAAGAAATAAAAATTCTATAAGAAATTTATACAATGTGACTGCTCTAAAATCCCGATAAAGATCAAAGCTTTTTACAATACCTACAACAAGTATACGAATAAGCCCCGATTTCCAGGGTATTTTGGGTATTAATAAAATTTTGTAAATGCTAATAACAGAAAAATTTTAGTATTATAGTATTTTTAGAAATATTAATTCAAAAAACAAGGGATTCTACGATTGTGTTAACATATTTGTCCAATGTTTATTTCTCAAAGAGTGGCATCGTCTGAGTGCTTTCGCAGGTTCGCATGTACTCAGTAATAAATTCCGATCTTGCGGTATAAGGTGTCGCATTTTGAGCTGACGATATAGTCAGGTCGATGCGTTGGTAAACTTCCCCGGCAACTTTTAAGCTTGTTTAAAGTGCCAACTTTTATCGACCATTACTCATATCGAGAGAACGGTTTTAACTGATTAGTTCACTATCAAAATTGATAGACGATAGATATCCGCGGAATATAACGTGCGAAATGAAAGTACGAGGGTTAATTAATAAATTAGATCTTCTATTTTTTTTTACTATAATAAAATGTAGCTAAGAAGCAACAAAGCTAGTGATAAAGCTGAAATTATTTTCATTCTCCATACAATTTAAATTTGGTATCCTTAGATTTCTGGTTGTTTTCAAAATTGAAGAAAATATCAATGTTTTTCATTGGACATCAAAGTTCAAGCTACTATATGCAATTGGATTAAGAGTAAATCAGATAGTTTCTTTATGGACAGAACGAAAAAAATAGAGCATTAAAAAAATGTACAAGTTTAACCTATATGGTAATTATGTAGAAAAACAAACATATAAGTTTGAAACAAAAGTAAATTTATTTGATCAAGTATATAAATATCTTTTACATACATAGAAATGGGAATTTTATTAATCAACTTTCGTATAGTGTCGCATTTATCTGCTATGAGTGCACATGTGAGTGTTCATATTTAGGTCAATTTCATCAAGTAAAGACGCGATGACATTAATATTCGCTTACCATTGATGTTTGCGCATTAAAAAATATTGTTGAAGCGGAGCAAAGCAAAATGAAACCGGGGAAAAGGGAGAGAGAAAGAGAGAGTCAATATCGTCAAACGGTAACTCGGTCATCATTGGTTTATTGTTTGCATTGGTCATTTTTGTTCGGTCAACACAAAAACCACAAATGCGGGTTGCCAAATGCGGGCGATGTATAGGTAACGTTGCAAACACTGTCACAACTTTCGTTTTCACGTACAAGAATACATCGAACACGACAAACAATTTAGGAAAACTTGTTAATATTTGAGAATGTTCAAATGCTAAATACAACCTGCATATAAATTTATTCGTTTGTCAATGCCAATCTCTTAAAAATAATTGTGCGTCAAAAACATATTAACGCATATTAGAACATATTAAACTAAAAAAAATTGTTTGTCTCGAATGAGTATTAGGAATTAATTAAAATCCTTAGAATGTGTGCTAAATATGAATAATTCATGCTTGACACTTTCATCTGAACATTATCTAAACACTGCAAAGAGAGTCTTCTTTCAGTTAAACTTTTTAAAATTAATGTAGCGCACATCTTCATATGAGACTAAAAAGTTTTATGGGGGTGATTAGTTATTTAGAGGGATGATCATCTTTTTCGCAAGATGTTTTCCGATTTAAAAATAAAACATGTTAATGTGCAAGGACGACATCCGCGAAATTGCGCACATTTCACGTTTACTTCCGTTTTCTTTTCCGGCTATGATGTATAAGCTACGCGAATTCGATCGCGCTCGCACGGATCATTTCATCTCGTTCCGGATGGGAAACACTTCGGCCCGGAAATAGGTACGTGTCGTAAAGAACCGATAAAATCGAATTATACGGAAAAGTGCCCCTTTCGTAACGAACCAATTCTGCGTCGGTTAAAGTAAATCGTCGTATGCGGATCGTATGTACGGTATCGTGTAACACAAATTCACCACCGTTTCGCGCCCGCATATCTCCGATGCGGTAAATATTCGTTTTCCCGGCATTTGCCGAAGCTCATTGCGTATGCAAACCGTCCGCGTATAAATTTATACAAAATTATATCTCTCTTTGAACGTGTCGTTCGGATTTACGCAGCGTGTGTGTGTGTGTGTATGTATGTGTGTGTTTGCGCGTTATTCTTTGTTTGCAACGCCAATACTTTTCTCGATATGCATCTGATAAATCCGACGTGACATTAATCTGTCGCACGGTACGTATGCTGGACGTTAAAATTTTACCGGGCAAGATTTTTCAGATATTTTTATAAATTAAAAATTGACTCTTTTTTTTATTGAAAACACCCAGGTGTCAATGTTTATCATTATTAAAGTTTTATTATCCGCTCAGATTTCAGTGGATATTATCAAAAATTTTTAGATACATGTAGATCTTTTTAATCATTGAAATATGACAAAAATATTTAGCGCGTTTAGTATTGAAACGTTGTGTCCGAAAAATTCCCCTGACAAAAAGATATCGATTCGAAACACACATTCAAGAGTCTACCATTAAAATTAATGTTTAGATCTCGCGCGCGCAAGAAGTCGAGGAGCTAATCTGCATTCTGTGTTCCGCTTCACGCTGCAGATGTGCCCACAGTACCAATTGCGCTTTCGGGCTAGTACCGATATCGCTCTTTACGAAGGAAAAACATCTGGGGACTGGAAGCCCCGGAATGGTACGTGAAGGAGCCATAAAATCGATATTGTAACGCGACAAACTATCTCGCGCGGTAACGAACCGCTCCCACGTCGGCCGAAGTAAATCGCGGATCCTACATCCTGTATCGAGGTTATACGTGTAACAAACGAGCCGCTCATCTTTCTCTTTCTTTGCTTTCTTCTTTTTTTGCCTCCTATGGGTCCACTTCGATGTGCGCCGCGCCTTCAAGTCTAAAGCCGTAAAGACTGCGAGTCTCTCGGGTAAAAGGGGGCTCGTTAAGGACGCGAACCGATCTCTCAGCTTCTAGCAGTAAGCACGGATGTATATGTGGACCCGAGGGGACTGCTCAAAAAGTAAAGCAAGCCGGGGAAATGATGGTGTGATAATACGTGTGTCTACTTCTAAAGATCATTATACTGATCAAAGAGCCGAAATACGCGACGGTGAAATGAGGAAAGATCGAAGATAAGCGTCTTATTGGCTAAAAATAGAACATTGAGAAATCGATAAATATATTGGATAAAATGGATGAAAGTTGCGACGACGGTTCTTTTTTATTTTCTGCGAAGATACTATTGCGTATGGAGGGACAGAATATTTTTCGTGATGTTAAAGACCCTTCAACGATCGATCAATGGTAACAATCCATCAAGTTAATGGTACTCAAATATTAAGTTGTTCGAATGACTATAGAGACTCGAGGGTTTGGCTAATGAAGCCAACGACGTTGCACGGTCTCTAAAGTCAGAAAAGAGATATAATTAAAGAACTTACGAGCTAACGAAGGTCGGAAATGAATGGCTCGTTGATAACTCAAAATCGCCTCATCGTAATTCTTTCTGCCTTGCTGTAAGATGCCCCTGTAACAGAAAAACAAAGAGTTTCTTGTTAATACAAGTTCCAACATTTTAAATATAAACCATAATGTTTTACATTATTGTAATTTTTATTTTCATAAAGAGAAAAAAATTAGTTGACTTATCGAAAAATATATATATGGAATTCATAATCGAAATAATATTATTCTCGGCATTAAGAAAATTATCCATTAATAAAGTAAATTAATTATAGAGTATACCTAATTTGCTTTTATTACGTTTATAAGTTTTGAAAGCGGAGAGGAGAAAAGGGCATATCTCTCTGATATAATATCAAAACGTCAAACGTCATAAGAAGAAAGGAAAAGTTTTCCGTCTCTTAGACAGTGAGCGATTAATCTTCTCTCGAAGGACGTCACTTTCAGAAACGATATAAAAATATTACTTGTCAGGGCGATGACTTATCGCACGTGTGGTCTACGTTCTACGCGGTGGGATTAAATTGCGAGCGCAATAAGCGCGATTCGTAATACCCATATATACCGGGGGTGGGGAAACTCTTTCGCGAAGCTACATATTTTAGAAAGGACCCACCGCTTCGGCGTCGCGGTGATTAATCTTCCGGCGTAAGTTGTCACTCGAAAAACGATGAAAATATCACTTGTCGACAGGTGAAGTATAGTCGACCGGCTGGTAGAGGACTTGCGCAAGCACTGTCGCTGATATATTTTTCTCGTCGCGCGTTATCGAAATCGGACTGGACGATATGGCGCGCAGTTATTTTTCTTACCTCGCGTGTTGCGTTATTTTTCTTACTTTCCGACTGGAGATCAGAGTCGAGCAGAATTTTGCACGAGAGTCCACAGCGGGGGTTTGGAAAATATTTACGCTTCGCATACTGCATTGCCTCGCATTTTTCAAATTGCTACGGCAAAATGGGATTACAATCTACATATGTTATTTAGGCAGTATCTATTTTCAGATAAAGAAAACGAGAGAACAGATGTGTGCCCGTACATGCGTCTATGATGATTTATTATGGAGATTGTTCATAAAGATTCGCGCTTCAAAATCTCGCGACCACGCGAACTTTTCTAACGAAGCGCGTTGCGTTTACAATTTGAATTGGCTCGTAAATTACTGAGTGAACAAAGTTTGCTGTGCATTCCGCTCCGGTGCATTTCTGCACCTCACGCGAGAGACTATATGCTGCCTTTCTCACCAGCCTCGTTAATGTCGAGATATAAATTAACGTCAGCAAATTCTCTGACAGTCGCCAAATCTTTACGGGTTAATAATTACTGGAAATCTTCCCAGGGTCTGTTCCGTGGCATTTGTGAGATTCCTTCCTCTTTCCTCAGAAATGACTAATTTGTTATCAAAATTACCGATGCATTTTGCGCGCAAACCAAACTCTTCGCGTGTCGACGTAGCGCTGAAAAAATTATACTAATGAGGCGCTTTGTGAGCCTGCGACGAGCGACGAGCTTGAAAAAAAAAATGTGAAAATGACGGAGGAAGAAGAACCGGGGACGGGATGGAACGGGATATTTCCTTTTCTCTGGCGCGCGAACCGGCAGGATGAAGAGAATCCTTGTTCGTTAACGAGCCGCTACTCTGCGTTCGTTAACTTTCAACAAGACGAAGACTCTCGCGTATACGTATACATCCGTCACTTTGCCGGCTCCTTCTCTTGTAACAATCTCCAGTTTGCGCCAATTTGCAATTATACCCGTATTCTGCTTAATTTGTTATTCAACTCTCGGTCCGTTTACCGACCGTGTACTGCGGCGATTTAGTAAATCTTTCCCAAGTGATACAAATTTGTAAATCATATCGTAAACGTATAGCAGGGGATCACAGCTATGAACAGAACAAACGCTTTGAGTATAATTATGAGAAGGATCGTTTTTTCTTTTTAAAGCGGGTTACAGAGAAAAATAATTCCTGAAAAATTTTAAGATTGTTTTAAGACTGTCATGCATAAAATATAACGAAACTCCTCTCTTTTTTTGTTCTTTAACGTACTTACTTTACGTAATATCTTAATTTCACTTTCTACCAAACCAGTGAAAATATTTTACCGGCCGGCAAGATATAAAATTTTTTAATTTCTGCCACTATTCGATCAAGAGTTACTAGTTGGATGTGGAGTTGAGGCACGGGCCAATTTACACAGACTCTGGTCGTGCCAGGGAACGAAAAGACAAATCGCGCGCGTAATTCCCCGCTGTCGTTCGTTTAGAACGCGAAACTTAATAAAGCGACGTGGCGTGTCAAATGCTGTTACTGTCAAACCCGCGCGCACGGCAGCTTCGTGGCAGCTTCGTTCAAACGCGATCACGCGTGGTTCATCGACAAAATAAACCGCAATCGTTTGTTACAATCAATAATTATATGAATTATTCGGAGTTCCAACTATCAGTTTTCTCTCTACGAGAATCTTCTAATATGAAACAGATTTGGTCAATTTTAATAACCAAATAAGAAAAGCTTCCTTGTCGGAAAATTTTATTTACATTTTCCACGTTGCAACGAGACGCAGGAAAGAAAGGAAAGAAGGAAGAAAGGAAGATGGTACGGGTAATAGCAAATACGCAGGAATATCCGCCGAATATCTGACCGCTTATGCGGTGGACCAATAAAATAGAAACATCCGTAAAACGTTCGGCATAACGCGAATATGCCAATAAAAGCTCGGCAAGGAACGTTGAAAAGTTGCTTCAGTTACCGCAATTCACGAAGCGCATATCTCACATTCGCGAGACTGAAAATGCAAGCGCGGTACATCGTGAGGATATGCGGCAAGATTTTACGCGAGACGGTATTTCAAATCGAATACAAATAATTGATTACGATCGTCGCTTAACATCACCGGTAGTGACGTTTATCATAGTCTGTTAAAAATTTAGAAGTAAAATGGTTAATTTGCAGAGACTTTATGTTCATTACTTTAAATTTGTTTCGTTATTCATCCAATTACACGCAATATAATAATTAAAATTTTACAATGTTATGAAAACTTTCGGCAGAATATCCTAAATCCTAATTTAAATGTTTTGTATGACAAATTACGCTCCCGTAATTTTCGATTAAAACTAATCTAGTTGCTATTTTTATTGCTGACATTAAAATTGTTTGTTTGCAATGCGATTTAATGTAATGTAATTTAGTGTCAAATATATAATAATTTAACATTTATGAGATTTTTCTTAGTTTTAACATTTTAAATGATAGATTTATATTTATCGTCCATTTATCGTCCATCCTTAGATAGATTTATATTTATCGACCATTTATCGTCTATCCTTATTTAGATGTAAGCCACATTGATATCGTTTATATTAAGAATTTACTTTATAAAGTATATTCTTACACAGTCTCCAAACGTTATTATTTGTTTTATTATTAGTATAAACTCGTAATGTCTCTATTAAATGATCGTTTAAAATAACAATGTGCTCCAGTTGTGTATTTAAAACTTTCTATACAATTAAATTAGACGAAATTTAACTTGATTCACTACTATTTATTGTTAGAAAGTCATGTAATGTTATACAGAAATGAACAGTGTCATTAAAATACGAACTAAGTGATGCGGGACAAATAAGCAAATAAGACGAGTGTAGCAAGTTTGTAATTTCATTAAAGTATTTGGTTATTTATATCCTACCGGACGTTCCATCGATCGGACTATGTCCTGGCCAACTAAATTTAACCAAACTTAACTCATACAACTTTACCTCAATGATAGCGATCGTGTTTGTTCCTTGTAGACCATTTAATAATGGCATGCGAAAAATTCGCAAAAAACCCTAGTGATTTAAATCCAACATAAGAATGTATAAAAAGAATATATACATTTAATTACGCGTGAATGTGGATTACCAGAGAGAAAGAAAAAGAAAGAAAATTCTCATTAGTATTAAATTGTATTTCAGATTGTCCCCGCGTAATTAAACGGATAATTAGAGGTAAAAATCGATAGAGAGGCAAAAGCTTTTATCATAATAATGAGGAATGCGTTACGAATGGCTATATGTACAGCGCGGCGCGCATAATTTGGCGTCGCCAGAAAAAGCGGAACCATAATTTTTTCCGGGAATAATGCAAATATCGTGGTGGACGAAAAAAAAAATGCTTATAAAAAATACACCGCCTCTGGTTTCTATATTTCGACATGTACACGCGCATTCGAAAAATGCCCGATATTAAATTTTCAACGGAGAGCCTCGTTGACCGCTACTGATATTTAAAAAATCGTTGATATTTGCGCACAACAGTTACGCACTTTAATGTGCTGCTGATTTCTTGCGTGCGCTTCGCGGCTGTGCAAAACTGCGGCAACATAAATCACGCGCTTCGCCTCGCGCGTTTCCGCGTTTAATTATGTATCTCGTCGCAATGTGATAATGCGCGCGATGCATACGCCTAAAAAGTTGATTGCAGGCGTAAGTGCATGAAAAACATACAAAAACTTAATAATCTCATAAACAAATTGCACGCGTTATTTTTATGCATAATGATGATTTATAATTTAAAGCGCCGTATTAATAGCTATGCCATAGTAATAATTATTCGTCGTCGTTTTTAGAATTCAACAGTTTTCTGTTAGAGCGCCGTGTTTTTCTAAAATTTAGCGCTCGCAACGTTTTTCTCTTTCGGGTCGTTTGTCGCGCCACGTTGTTGAAATCTCAAAAATTTCACTTAAAACACGTTATGAACTTTCATGTCATCCGTTTCAAGACAGATTGCGGAAATCAGTCATAAGTCACACCATCTCGTGATTGTCAATCTAATCTGAAAGTCCCCCTTTAAAATATCATCAGCGTCGCAGTACCGCACTTTCGCCCGTCACTCGACTTCAATTTCCGCGTAAAAAGTTTCGTGACGAAACGGTCATCTGGCAAAAGCAGTGGGCGAAAAAAAGGGAAGAAAAAGAAAGACAAAACATCTCTGCGACTTATCGGGCGCGATGCCGGAACGAGGGCGGATGTCGTCGCGGCGTCGATAGCGCAGGGTGTTAATCGCCGATCGCAAAACGCCGTCCGCGGAGGTGGCCAAGCGAGGGGAAAGAGCGGCGGAGAGGAGGGGAGAAGGAGGAGGAGGAGGGGGAGGAGGAGGTGGTGCGATAAACCGCGCGGTCGGCTTATGGATTTCGCAACGGCGACGATCGATAATGCCTGAATTGCAGTCGGAATAAAAACGGCAATAAAGGCACGAACGCGGCGCGGCGGTGCGCGGCCGTCGCGATGGCGACGATCTGCGATCGGCGGAGCCGCGGCCAAAGCAGCTGATATCGATCGCACGTTATCGTGTTACGCCGCATTATCCTTACGATTATTAAATTTAGCCGTAATCCCCGCGCGCCATCGGACACGTGCTACGGCCGTTTGTCGCGTCAATGCCGCAGGTTTCGCTGCCGATGGATATTCATCGCTGTCCCGTTTGCACATCGCCCGTCCCCCGGACGCACACGTGCGTACACGCGCGTGTACATCGAGGAGAACGTTCGTCTTTGCCGCCCATCGGAATTTCCCGTCCCGCGCAAATTTCGCGTATCAAATTATTGCGGGAAACAAGCGGATATGGCCGGGCATACCTGGCCGAGATATTACGCGCCGTCGAATTACGTCGCCAAATTTACGTCGTTCCCTTTGGAATTCCGGACGGTAATGGGGGCTCTTGATTTCATCGATATCAGCCGGGCCGAGCTCCGCCCGGCGAAACGCCGGTCCGAAAAACCGGCAGATCGCGGATGCTTATTCGCAATTGCCGCCTTTCGTCAGCCGTTATTTCCCGGCTGGCGTCAATTCCGCCGTCCGCCGCGTTCGTCAGAAATGCATTTATCGCGAATGGCGCGGCAACGGCGACGACGACGACGACGACGACCGTCACCGCCATTGTCACCGTCGTCACTGTCATCATCGACGTTGCCCGTACCGAATTGCTCGATCGACTGCCGCCATTGTCACGCGAAGAGCCGTGTGTGAGGCATATTCGTGTCTGTCCGATGGCCGCCGGTGGTTATCTCCAGTGGTCACATACGCGTCGGACTTTTCCAAGTCGAAATCAGAGCCACGGATTTTCAGCCTGTACACGACGACCCTAAAATCCGCAAGTGCAAATACGAGAGAAATCGCCGTAAAACAAACATTGCGAGGCATCGATAGCGGACCGAACGTGCTTTATCCCTCGCTTTCCGTAGAGAATTCTAACGGGAAAAAAAAATGAATACGGTGAAAATGTAAATATATGTATTCTATATGTCGAGAAGAAGAGAGTACGATTGCAAAAAAAGATTCCGAAATCCATAGAATCCTCTGACGTTACATACGGAATAAAGTTTTAAAGTGGAAAGAAGTTAAAAAAAAGAACCGTGTTTCAGCGAACGACAAAGGGATATTCTTTTAATAAGCCAAAATAAGCCGCGCCCCTTTATTTTTCATTTGCAATTCTCTTCGACGAAACTTTAGCTTTGCAATTTCATATGTATCTATACTTATTTTTTAAAAGATATTTACGTTTTTATAAAATACCGTCATAAAGCGATCGTTGATGTGATCGTCCGTGCTCAGAAATCGGCCTGCTTCTCTATTCTTTCGATCTTTATATCTCGGACACATTTACTCTTATTACTCCGAGAGATTGGCCGTAGCGTGAACGAGAGGACGGCCTGTTGCGACCGCACCGCCGGTAATTGGAGCTTTCCTTCTCTTCCCGTCGAAGCACCGCACACGATTCCGTAACGATCGGCGATTTACGACACTCTTGCCGTATTTTAACGATCGCCTTTTAAGGGCTGGAAATAGAGAAAGAAAGGGAGACCGTACTCGGCAAGCCCTTTCGAGCAAGGCGTCGCGCAAACAGAGGACGATGCCATGGCGTCGGGATATAAATCGCAAGGGACTCGGCGCAATTTTATGTACTCTGCCTCGTAAAAAAGAATTTATAACGATTTTATGCGACGCGAGCGGGCGAGCGAGCATGCGCCGGTGCCTGTCCTATTGGCGATTTCGAGAGAATTTATGTTTATTAATTGTTTATCGGATCGCGAGGCTGAGAAAACGGCCGGCTGCTATATACAGAATGTCACGGGGGAAAATACGGTTGCATCGCTGGTGCCAATATTGCCGCTATAATAGGATAATTTATGTTACAATTTGTTCGAAAATCGAGAATCTTAATATGATTTAAATGTACTTAGCGCGATGTATAATGAATGGTTGTATAAATTCAACTGTTCATTATCTGCTAACTGAAATATCGAGAGACACAGACTTGTGACATACTTTTTTTAATTAAATTTAATATCAAGATTTATCACGTCTACATTTATATATATATATATACACTTCCTTCCGCCATACACTATATATATATATATATATCATACTCAAATGACTGTCGTTAGACGTTAAGTTAATTCTTATGCCTGACATTCTCAAGCGAGTGTTACTTCGGAAGCTTCTCCAAAAGCCAGGAATAACTTACCGATAACACGATGCGCTTATTATAGTCTTTGCGCAAGAATACGTCGAATGGAAGTTCCATATCGAACGCTTCTCATGCTCCTTATGCGAGTTACGAAGTTACCCGATACCGATCGGTAATTTTCAGCGGAAGTTCTAAGTGCAGTCGTATTTTTTTATTTTGCGTTGTTGAAAGAGCAGTTATCACCGTGTAATAACGATGAGTAACATAATCGAGAAAAGCAAGTAATTGTTGTGCAATAAATGTACTGTAAATATACATATTATGAGGGATTATATATATCATTGTTGCTACAGCATGTAAAAATGTAAATTGTATTTTTAAAAGGAGATCAATTAAAAAACCTATACATGATCAGGTGCGAATAAATTCATCGATTTTCTCTTATATTAAAAAAAATCATGTTATTATTTAAAAAACAAGATTGCAATTTTGATTTGTTCAGTCAATAATTTTCTGTTATTTCTGTTTATTAAAACATATCCCATCAATTCATATTCTTTTTACAGGAGTATTCGATTAATTTTCTGTCTTTTATTCATTTCATTTCTTATAGGAGGTATAACTGAACAGCAAATTAAATTCCAACGTCGATATAATACTCCTCAGTTTCATAAAAATAGCTGAATGTCCAGACCGACAAGATCGGTCTTAGGTTAGTGAAAAAAATCGCTGAGTTATTCCTGTAGACAGCAACCGGTGGTAAAAGAAGCAGCGCTGTCAATAAGATACGATAGTCCTTGACGAATATGGCCGAGGAAGCAGCAGGTTTTTCGTAAAGTCGGGTCTGCTGTTTCTTGTCGCTATTTGGCAACGTTCCCACCAAAAAAGGCGCTCGAACTTTTAACTTTCGATAGAGTAGGCCACGACAAAAATCGGTCGCATATGCGGCAGAATTTTGAAATATTAAAATAATTTTTTAACATTCAATTTGTTTAAATAGAGCGTTTAAAAAAATTTCGAATATTATAACTAACGAGATAATTATAGCAGATTAAAAATTTCAAAGTGCCGTAGATCAAATTGACAAACTTAATATAAAATAATACAGTTTCTTTTTCTCGATTTTTTTTCCAATATAAGTATATTTTAAGTATAAACGTATCTGAACCAATAATGATTTAACCTTGTTTTCTTATAATCTTTCTGTCTGAAGTCTCGAAAAAATCTCTAATTAAATCTAATTAAAAGCAATTGGCTTAACTGAAAATAAATGATAAGAAAGCTGCATATATCTATCTATATATACTGTACATATACATATATAGAAACGATAGTAAATAGAGTATTATATCCCTTAGAAAGAATTAAATTCCTTAGAAATGGATTTTCGATAAGAAGAACAGTGCCGTAATTAATTGAAAGATCGTAAGGGAAATAACTGATTGGTGTTATGAGATTGTATCAACTATTTTTAAATTAAACGTATGATGTATACGTCGCTGTGCAATGATGCAGAAGATAAAGACCGATTGAACGTATCGATTATTGACATTTTTCCTCATACTTCCAATTTTGCTGAACATGTTCGACATGGAGTTTATAGCTACAACGGCAAAGTTTTGATTCGTAGTCGCAATATATCGTACATGTAATCTCGGTAAATCTAAAATTCGCATTCTGATATTGGAATTCTATTTAAGCGTCCTGGAATATATTTTTAACTATGCAATTAACAAGCATTATGCATAAAAATAAAAACTGCATGAAAAACTTTCACAATGGTTTTAGTCTAGAAAAAATATTAATTATAAAATTCTTCATTAATTCATAGATTGTTGAAATGTTTTTGCATGGAATTCATTGAAAATATCTGGAATATTAAATAATATTAATATTATTTGTAAAGTTAATAATTTACGTAAAAATAAAATTTTTTCGTGACGTAATACTTTGTAATCAAATTATAATACCTTGGAAACAGAACTAGTGCAATTATTATTGTGCGGATTTACAACTACATGATAAATATTCGAGAATGCGTAATATATTTTTCTTTCTCTTTGTAAAGCATAACATAGCTAGGGTTGTCCTGATTTGGCAGTATCGATCTAATGTGTATCATTCTCTCTCTCTCTCTCTCTCTCTCTCTCTCTCTCTCTCCGCGCTAAAAAGTTCTATCGAACGATAAAGTTCCGTTGGATCGATCATTATTCCTGAACGAATTAATAACGTATCATGCGTTACACCTGTCATTTGCACACCTCGCATCGAACGTGGCCAGTCGAAGCACTCCCGAGGCCCACTCTGGGATTCACCACACCGTGTCGAAGTTGAAAAAGTGTTAAATCCACAAACATCAAAGGGACGCCCCAGCGCGAAATGTTTCACGTGACGTCGATGTTTCAATCGGCATCTCTCGACGCCGTGATACATTGGTGGCGATTTCTATCAGCACTCTCGTTTTCGCGAGGTCAAGCTCGAAAGCGCTACATCCATCAAGTACGGCAAAATCATTTCGCACCCACGTTGTCACTTACAAACGTGAAAAATCCGATAAATTAGATTCATTTACTTAGAGCAGTTACTGAACATTCAAATTTATTTAAATTTTACGATAAATTGATAAAAAAAATAGACATACAGTTTTTTTTACATTAATCTTTAAAATTACGAAAAAAAGAGGTAGAAACGATATTCTTTCGCAAGGAACAATCCATATTAATTTTTAAAGACTTTGACAGTCGAAAATTCTTATACTGTACGCGTAAGTAGTTTAACCTATTTTAAGTCAGACCACTCTACATCTCTTCCGCTTTAGGCAACATTTGTCCGCCTGTTATCGCGTGATGCGGTAATAAACAGGCAAACAAGAAACTTAATTCCACACGTATAAATGCAACACGGTGGTTTGTGGTCTACTTGTTAGGCACACAGTGTGTTTAAGCGGAGGTCTACGGTGTCGATACCCTTGCTGGGGTACCTGCATCGGCGAGCGCGACTTTAACGAGAGCTCGTCACGCTCACGCGGTCCGTTCATTAATGAGTCGTTCGTATGTAATTTGCGGTCTCAAACTGTTTTTCTCCCGTCTATTGGTGTCCGCTGAATTATGCAACTCGGCGATGCGGAGTAAGCGAGCCGGCGCGCGTTTCTCTCCCTCTATGTTTTACGACGGAGAATCGAAGATAAATATTTTCGATTTGTAAAACACCGGAGCGCTCGCGTGGCATTCGTTGAAACATTCCTGCGATTATTTAACCCCGCGCCCGGACGCGAAACGAATGTTATATTCGATAGGCAGACGCCTAATTCATCGTCGTCCGCTCTCTGTGTATGTATGCGTACGTGCGTGCGTGCGAACGTGCGTATGTGTGTTTGCTTACTCGATAATGCGTGCCCAAGTTACGTCACACACACATACACATGCATGCAGCTATGATCGTGCACACACATAGAGAAGACTGCTGTCACGCAACGTTCAATAAAGCCCGGAGCAACACCGAGAAAGCTCACGCATTGTTCCTAACAATATAATATATCACTTCAATCGCGATGTGTTATTCGGATGCGCCAGACACTGTATTCAACGTCGAGGAAAATCCATGCGAGGGAAGATAATTTATGAAGAGCATACAGGTGCAATCGCGCGGTAAGCCTACTCTCGTAGCGACGATTACGCGATCCGCAAGGCGATGGTCTAGTAAGATTGGATTACATCCCAGGGACATCTTTGTATCGATGCGAACGCGTTACAACCGATGCGTTATTATATTGTGGATAAATCTAAAAAGTTAAACGGTGCGCTTGAATTGCAACAGACGCAAGTTTACACAACAATAAACAAAGATATGTTTAAAAAATGTGCTTAAAATCATATATTTGCAAACAATGCCATAGCTTGTGAACAACATCGGTTTGATGTTTGAATTGCCACATTTTCTGCGTACTGATTTACGCAAAATTATGCAGTGATATGTCATTATTATGGTATCATTATTTATATCCAGAGTAGAGTGGTTTTCTAAATCAAAGAGCTCAACAAATACATAAGAAGTGTATGAAAAGTGCTTCCAAGATTTTTAAATGTCTTGAAAATTTTTTGCCCGATTTTTTTCTTTAACTGATTAAATAGCTTCTTCTTACTCTATTTTAAAATTTATTCGCGGATTTATATTAAATTATTCCCCTTGCTTTTGTATCATCGCGTTGTATTCATTGATTACGTTGCCATTTTTTTAATAAATGTATTTGCGATTTATCAATTTAATATTTTAAAATAACGACAGAATTTAATAAATGTTGGAAAGAAATAGATCGCTAATACCACATGTACTCTTGTTACGTTAATCTAATCGTTTCTTGACATTTCGTTCTTTTTATTTTTACATTAAGAAAGTTACATGAATAATATCACATATCCAACCGTATATACATACATTAATAATATACATTAATAATATTACTAAAAATAGCAAATATGATCACGATGTGCACTCATTCTGTATCTATCGATATAGATATAAACCGAAAATTTTAAATAGTACCAATTAAACCATTTAAAGCTTTTAGCAAGGATTAAAAGTTCGAATGGAATATTAATGGATCTTTTAATGGTAAAATATAAATGCAGTGAACTCAATATTTCGCTTTTCATATTGCATTTCGATTTATAATCCTTCCACACTAATGAAGCCCGTGAAAATCCCAACAAGTATCTATTTATTCCCGAACTGAATAGTGACGAGAGAGAAAGAGAGAGAAAGGGAAAAGGACAAAGCTTGTAGTTTCGCAGCAATGAAAGCCCGACCTGTTTCGCTCTGTTTCCTGCGGTCCATTCTGTTTCCCATTACATGCTCTGTCCTTTACAATCCGTAAAGCCAAATATTTGCAAAATACAGCGTCCGGTGTGGAAAAGCCAGTACTTCGAGAACGTATTGTCTAACTCGGTTGAAGTCAACCTTTTCTCAGCGAAATCTTGGTTAAATGTTTTTCGCAACACATGAATTTCTAATGTTAATTACCTAAAAATAAGCTCTACATTAATATTCTGTTTAAGTTCAATATTTTCAAGATTTTCACTCGTTTTAATATAGTTATTTCTATAGAATTCATTAAAAAATAAATGTTAATTGTATCAGATCTGATTAAATAATACTTTCTTCAGAGATAATTCTAAATTAAATATATGTCCTTTTAGAAATAATTCTAAATTAAATATGTACCTTTTAAGAAATAACTTTGATATTTCTTTTTTATAATATCTGGACGTTATAATATCTGGCGTTAGGTCAACGCTGTGGCTCAATTTCATCGGACATCTCGGGTATTTTCCGCATCGGAATCAAAAATCATCGGCGAAATCGTGCGGCAAAACCACGTTCGTGATTTCATGGAACATATGTTAAATCGTGGAAGGACTCGCGCAATCGGAGCGCGGTGGAACATTCATTTTTCCGCTCGGTTTTGTCGATCGGCAGGTTTGAACGAATCCGAATCGTTCGGTTTTCTCTGAGTATTACAGTTAGGAATGAAATCGTCCCGCATACCCCTCTCTCTCTCTCCCCTCGTCTTTGTCTCTTTGCCAAACTATTTTTTTGCCGTCGGTTTTGCAAACATTCTCTCGTTCTTCTGTATTCCTCGCTTTTTCAGTTATTTCCTTCGTTCTCGTTTTTACACCGTGTATGGCTTAACGCGAATCTGCACTGGTTTTCGATATATACAATACTACTGCGTGAAAAAAATTATATATCGTTCAAATGCCGTCGAGCAAATATGTTTCTATGCATTCGACCGTTTCCTGTCATTCCGGTTAAATTTAAGAAAATCGATCGGTGTTGAAAATCGATATGTTTCCATCATATTTTTAAACACTCGAGATATTGAAGTTTTAATTTAACCTTTAGCCTGAAATATTCGTCAATATATTACAAAAATACCAAGAAATAAACTGCGAAATCTGGTAAAAGTTTGACCATCAAATTTGATATATGTAATAATCATTTTCACAAATATCATTAAAATTAAAACATAATTAATAATTGTATAAATTTCATGTCCGTAAAATCGCAATTATTACTAATCCCAAGAAAATGGTTTAAAATATCAACTGCGCCATTGAACAATTAAACACGTTGACTCCGTATAATTCAATAATCGCTTTATGCGAATTTGAGCGATAATTCGTCAAAAATAGAGAGTCGCACATAACATTACCGCTGTATCAAATCGTGTCAATATAATAATGATCCATAATGCATATGCCCGCTCTTCTTTTACCATTGAAAATAAAGTCTTCCGCGCGGGCATTTATTTTATTTAAATATCGCGATTCGCGAACACACAGCGGAAACGAGATATCGCGAAATGCATTTTCAACGTCACGGTTCGTCGCGTTTTAGCCGTTCGCGCAGTAGTACGTGAGCAAAATTGCGCCCGGCAAAATCATGACGCCAGCAACAACCCACCCGATGTCGTCGGCGGCTTGATTTTCTGAGACGTCACCGGCACCAGCGTGCTCATCTGCGTTCCTTCACAGAAGGAACTTTCCCGTTCTCTCTTTCTCCCTCCGCCGCCGAAAGGCCGTGGGACCTGGGAGAATAATTAATTTTCGCCGTCGCCATTGTTCTCGCCTCGCGTAACAAGTGGACGGCCGTGCTCCTTTCAGAGACATCGTGGGGTTTTTCGCGCACATCCCCCGCCAACGCTACGCGTTTCCGCCGCTCGCGCACACGTGCGCGCATTGTGCATGTGCACGCGAAAAGTTGCAGTCACCTGCGCTCATCTACGCAATGCGATACCGTTCAGTTGAGTTGCGTCATAAAGAGCCGAGTCACGCAAGCTGCATATATTATTCACGCAGCCGCGCCGTCGACCGCCGCATCCACAATCGCGCATCCTCGCCCTTTTTGTTCTCTCGCCTTTATTTCTCCCCTTCCCGCGCGTTCCATTTTTTCCTCCCTTTTTCCGCATATTCTACCTCGCGCTTAATATCTCACGAGCGAAGCGGGCGATCCGCAAACATCCTCGTCGCACGCCACGTACGAACACGGCGCGGCAATTTCATCGGCCCGACAAGATCTGCTTGCGCAATATTTACCGTCGCCATCGCGCGACCACTCTCACAATTGTTCCCCGTCAAGTGTTATAAAGCTAAATTTCCCGGCCACGTGGTCTCGGCGAAGGAGCCTCGACCAAGTGAGTTTTAGCCTCTTGACGTCGCTGTACTTTAATAATTCAACCTGCGGAAGTAATAGAGATATAAGACTCGCTCTTGCAGTCTCGTGTCCAGTAAAACTTAATTCAAATCTGAACTTCTATTAAAATCAAACGTACTCCTATTTGATCATTTCTGCTTTACCCTATAAATCTCTAATTGCCGCATATAAATTTCCAGTGTAATTTTTGCAAGACTAATTAAATATATAATAATAAATATATAACACGCATTTCTTTGACGTTTTGCAATATTTTCTTAGAGACATATTTTTTTTTTGATAGATTCCAAAAGCCGAAAACGATACGGAAAACGTATCGAGTCCTTTAAAGTAAAACTGAATAAATCGCCGCAGCATTTCTCAGCAAGAGCACCCTCAGCGTCGTCGGGTCTACGACTCGTAGATCGCGACTTCTGACTTCACGATCGCGCGGACAAGTGCGGCTTGTACAATATTTACGGCTGCACCGGCACTCTACGACGATTGCCTCTCTCCCTCCTTTAGAATGTCAAGATGCATTTTATCACGCGTTCCAGCCTCGGTGGCCGGCCTGTCGTCCTGGCCGAGAGGCGCGAGAATGGAAACACGAGGCGGCGTTTATCGGGACAGAAAATATGATCGGCAGCGATGTCGAGCCTGGAAATATATTCGATTGTTTTGATGCCGCTAACGCGCCTGCTTACGTTTATGCAATCTCTCGTCTTTGGGGCTCGCCTCTTTCTTGTTTTCGCCGCTTATTGGCCAAGTTTTCAGACGGCAGCACCGTATCGAGGGCGTCTCCGAGTTCGCCAAGTTCGCCGTTGTTTGTAAAGTAAATCGCGCGCGCGTTTGAGAGATCTTCTTGGCTGCATTGTGCGCTCCTCTCCTTTCCCTTATCCTCGCTTACTTCATCCCGCTCCGTCGTTTCCGCGATTTCTCATAAGAATCTCGCATATCGCGGGACGAAATAGGATCTCCTAGAAAAACTAGCAAAAACTTTTTGCGCAACTAAGCAAAAGAGTTTCAGATTTTCTAGTATCTAAGAAAGTAATTGAGAAGTATACTCTGGAGTAACAACTCAGCTTCAATTAGATTTTTTTCTTCTTCTTGTTGAGTGATTCTCTGATTTGTTCCGCGAGTGATTAGATCAGTGAAAAACAAATGTTACTTCTCGAAAATGCGCTTTTTAAAAATCGCAGAGATATAACGTGTTCCTTAGTGTCGCTAGATCATTTCTGGTAATCTGTACTTGGAGGAAAATGAGATGACAAGAAGGAATAAAGAAGATGAAGATACCTTTTAAATCAAAGAGAGGATATTTATGGACTTAAAAGCCCTTACCTCACAAGATTTGTACTTTTCCGGAATACATAGGGAATCTAAAATTCAGATAAAGAATGCAATCGTGGTATTATGCCATGTAAAATTTTACGGGATGAATAATTTAGACGCATGTGAACCACACGCAGTATAAATTTTAGGGAAGAGTAAATAAAGAAAATAGATATTTACGACGTTCTTTCCAACAAATAAATATAAATGTGGATTTGACAGATATTGACTATCGTTCGGAACCGCTAACCGTGTATGTATGTCGATATACGGATCGATCGTGATACTTTATGACTTATACCGAATCGTTGCTATCCTTCACGAGAACGAATCGTCATAAGTAACCGGCGAACGAGACACAAAGCGCAATACGAATGCGACATGATGCACGGCCGCGCCTGTTCTCTCGCTCGTTCTCCGCGGGAGAACGATGCGACCGGGTTGCACCGATGCTCCGTTCGCGATCGGCGATTCCGCTCACGTCGCTTACATCACTTACATCACTCTCGTCGCCGGGGACGCGAGTGCCGTGGAGTCAGACCCAATTTCATTCGCGTGTTCGAAGTCGAATTACCTTCAGCCAACTCTCTCTCTCTCTCTCTCCCTCTCCCTCCCCTCCTCTCTCTCTCTCTTTCTCTCTCGAGCTGGTTAATAACGAGTACGGTAGACAGCAACGGGCAATAAACGAGATGGTTCGGCTTTGGGTTTAGCTTGGTCGGTCGATTGGTTGGTTGGTTGGTTGGTTGGTTGGTTGGTTGGTTGGTTGGATCGGCTCGATGAATAAGGAGCCGTCATTGCTAAAGCAAAGTCGGCCTGGACTAACGTCGAAACCTATTATTCCGTCGAGTTGAAGGGAAGATTCAGAGCGGAGGGGAGAGCGTAGGACGCTAGAGGTAGGCAAGGGTGTAGAGAGGAACGAGTGGGACCACCTACCTACCATTGAGTTCGCGCTAATTTTACATCGCTTAAAATTTATAGACGGGATGTTAAGGCGCTTATTAAGGCCGCGCCCGCGCCCGGCTCGAGTGCCCTCCAGGATCCGTAAGTTTTCCAGAGCGGCCTCCAGAGTGGACGTAATGACCCCTCTACCGCGCTTCTCCACGCCACGGCCGTGCCATACACCACATCGGCAAACTCTCGTCTCCCCTGCCCCCCCCCTCCTCCCGCTCCGTACTACCCCGACCACCAGTCTCTTTTCTTCCTCTACGTCGCAGCCCTTATACCTTCTTCACCTTCATCATGTTTTCGGCTAATTCGCCGGGCAACTTTCCTAATAAAATACGAGTTCCGACGGGACGGCCAAGTTCTCATGTCCGCCACTGCGCCCGCCTCGTACTTTTAAAGCGCAGATGCTTTCAGAAGTACGCAACCGTTCTCGCGCGTTGCTCCGATTACGTTTTCGATGGCACAAAGATGTTCTGGCTTGCGCACGAATTGAGGGATATGATTCTACAAATGTGAAAGCGGAGCTTTCACGTAATCCGCAAGAGGTAGATTTCGAGAGAAATAAAGTAGAGAAATAAAGTTACTCTAAATAATAGCTACTCTATCTCATTCATTTGTATTAACATTTTGAAATAATTATAAATAATTTAATAAAATTTGTATTTAAACTAAATCTTAAATAATCACGAAGTAAAAAGCAAAGTATTTTAAAAAGGGAAAGAGTTCTGCAAATTAATCCTGAAATTAAATAACAAGTAATCAAATTATTTATTTTAGCAAAATTTTACGAAAATATATTTTACTGAAATAAATAGAGATAAAATTTAACAGTAATAGTAGAATATTGGAAATAGTAGAATACGTATTTAAGTCCGAAAACTTCTAAAATGTCAGAGTGATATACGATATGGGTACGTCGTAAAGGATCAAAGTAATATGTCGCGAGTTAATAGCGTATAACGGGCAAGTGTCAAATTAGACGCGATTACACATTCCTTTCCCGTTTTCACCGACCCAATATGGTTACCCTCCTCGTGAATTGCATTTAATCCTTGGTGTAACTTTTCTAATAAAATACAAGTTCCGACACGCGGACTAACAAGTTCTTGTGTCCGCTACTCGCGCCTGGGCTGAAAGTTGGAACGCCTCTAGAGTTCGTGATCGCGCCGTACATACCTTTTATGAACCGTATTTTCAACTCTCGGATCCGACTCTCAAGATATTATTCGCATTTAAAGTCGTCGTAATATTTGATTATGTTCCGTGAAAGCAGAAGAATCAAATTGGAAAAATCGATTATTCGTTTATTCTTTTGTTCTACTTATATCAATTCACCGGTTCAAAATTTATTTTTAAACGATTTAACGTGTTTCACGCATTTAGTTTAATTTATAACATTAACCCACTTTAAAACAGAAATTATTTTAAGTAGTGATAATGAAGAGCTATTTGCAAATTTGATTGCTTTTATCGACGTTCTGTTGATGTATTATTTAATTTCGTGACCCGCTTCTCTCACAAATAACTTCATGCAGTTTAAAAATTATTCTGCGGTATATATATATTTTTTTTATATTTATAATTCAGTACTTTTGTGTCATCCAAAAATAAAATGTAACGTAACTGCGAAGGTATGCAAATAATATTGTTCTAACTGCATTTGTTGCAACTGCAGCTTTCGTGGAGGCAAAAAAATACTGTTCAACGACACACTATGCGTACATACAAAAGAATGAATAGAATATTCAGCGAGACGTAAATTTTTGTTATACTTTTCTATTTTATTATACCCTTTCTATATCCCGGTTTCAATTTAAATGATTAACTATTAAAATCAAACAAATCCCAAATATTTTATGTAATTACATACAACAATGAATTTTTGCAAGTGCATAAATGAAAGTAAAAATTGAACGAAACAGTCCGATTTTAAAGATAATGTCTAAGTAGTAATAATTAATTTTAAGCTTAAATTTTTAAGTCAGAGTTGATTACTAGCTAAAAATTTATAAACAATTAAGTGATCTAGCTGTTGTTTAATTATCATGTATCATAGATACGATGATGGATGATGGTGTGTTGTTATGCAAATCTAATAAAGTTATTATCTCGCTATTGACACTTTTAATTAACTAGTGATTGGAAATTTGAAGTCATATTGTTCAACAAAAATCTCTCTAGTAACTATCTAATAACAACATTAATTTAAATTAGTAATAACTATTTTAATTTCAATTATGTTAACTTTAACTTAATATGGATCTAATTGAAAGTGAGATATCCAATATACATAGTAATTGAATTTATTAAAATATATAT
>VBVQ01000828.1:0-15139 GCA_011636635.1 Tetramorium simillimum | reverse complement strand
AATATATATTGACTGTTCAACTGTTTTTAGTTTAATAGTTTAATAGTTTATTTTTAAATAGACCTTATTTTTATTTTGCTAATTTTAATTAGCTGATAACAAGATTAATATTAGATATTAGATATTAACTTAATATTTAATTTCTTTAAAATATTAACAATGATTATGAAACATCATGCATAATATAAGCTCATTTTCACATTAATGGCCGAATTGCATAATAATGCGTATTAAGAAAAGAATTCGGAACGGCAGATTCGAATTAGTTAGGGGAAAAATAGCTTCGGAAAAGCCCGATCAAGCGGGCAGAACGGATGGGTCAAGCAATTAGATCTGTCGCAATGAGCCGATTTAAATTCGATCGGAATTTCTCTCGCAATTAGCGACCGCACTTCTAAAGCCCGTATTTATAGTCGTTACATAAATCCTATACCAAAAAACGTTTCTGATGAGATACAAGATAAAATTTTATGTTCCAAGACATTGTCGATTCAGTAGTCATATACTTGTTAAAATTCAAATAAATAAAGCTAACAATAAATGAAAATAAATAAAAAATTAATGTAAAACAGAATAGCATATTATTTAAATAAATAAGTCAATAAAAAAATATTTAAATTATTTAACAATAAATATTTTTAAAACTTTATTCACGGTTCTAAATGCATATAAAAAAACATTTAAATATTTCTATCTTATACCAGCTTATATAATATTTAATGAAAGTAAAAACTATTAAAAAAAAGATCAAATATCACAAATTCTATATTCAAAAAATATTTAAGAAAAGAAAAATTAAAAAAGAAAAACAATTATATTAACAATTTCTTTTAAATCATTTCATATACATGAAAAAAATAAAAATTAATATATGTAACAAACAATTTTTATTTGTCATTTTTTTAGTTAACGAAATCTCTATATTGTTATTTACAGATGTCTAAGCGTTAGTTCTACACAGAGTTCTAACGACAGAGTCTCGCGAAGAAATCTGAAATATTCGAGAAAACTTTAAAAGATCGAGCCTTCTGTGTCGATCGCTTGGGCTGCTTGTTTATCATATCACAAATCGCATCGCGCTTATGAATGCAATTTCATCTTTCAAAGACATCATTTGATTATTTCGATCGAAGAAGTGTCAGCCTTGCACACTCGAAGACACGTTTGAATTCCGCGATAAAAATGCCAGCTTCACACTTTGCATTTCGCATTTCGCATATCTGACTGCGTGCACTGCAGATATTTTGTCCGTGTAGTTTTTTTTATATATACCTACATAAATACTCGTATATGTTATACTTTATTTTATTAAAAATATTGACAATTTATCATCGATACACACTCTTGCTGATTTTTCTAATTCTTAACAGCACTCCAGTACTTACTTGTTTTTATATTTACAATTATATTTATTTTTTTGCTTTTAATTTGATATACACATGCGATATACACACATTTATATGTATTATAAATGTCTAATATAATTCTCATGTAGATTTTCTTAATAAAATAAAGCAAAATATGTCGCTCACTGATACAATGCGTAATGGCGGAGTTACACATTGAGTCTATGAACTATAAAACAGAAATATACATGTAAATTGTAGCGATGCACAGAATAATTAATATCTAGTAGAAGAGTAATTGTTGTTTGCACATAAAATAATTATAAATAATTAAATCTGTAATTAAGCAATAAAATAAAATATACGAATCTAATCTATGGTTGCTTCACCATTACACGTTCAAGTTTTTTCTTTCTTTCGTTCGTTATACTTGTACAACACAACCCAATATTCGTAAAATTTTACGCGAAAATACTATTAATCACGATCGCGCTCACTAATCGCCAGAATAGAATAATATATCGCACGGTACTTTGCACAGCACTCTCGATGTTAATCGCACACGACGTACACTTTATTGTTATAGCGAGGAAAGCTCATTGAAACGCGATCGTCAAAATAATGCGGAAATAATAGTTTATAATCATTTTGTTTCGATTTCTGCTGTAATGAATTAATCGTGCGATATATTTGCTTCGATATGTTTACGAATCTTTCGCGTGAGTCAATAATCGCTTAATGTACCTGCTAATTGTATTTTCTAGTATTTGTCGCAAATGCAGAGTAATACGATGAGACATGGAGCAACTATCTGCCAGCCCGAGTTTGTCACACAAATGGCAACACAGTGGCTTTATGTATGCACGATGGCCTTCGAGTGTTACGAAAATAAGCATTAAGACCGTAGATCAGGCACGGTTCGCCGCTATGAAATATTTAATCTATTATAAGATAATATTATAAGATAAATTTTTGTTATATGCTATTCTTTACAAAAATTTTGAAATTAATTTTGATAAATAAGCTATTATCAATTTATACTTTGTTTTGTGAATTCATTAGAGTCCTCTAAGATAGCGATTAATATCGTTTAACTGGGAGCACGGTTTAAAATAGAAATATTTTTACTTTGTGCTTTAATTTGCTTAATATGTATAACTGTGTATTATAAAAGGTCTTTTATCTTTGAAAGTATCTGATAAAATTTTTTATTTTCTTTTATTGCAGTTTCTTATAGTTTAAAATCTTAGAAAGGTGTTTTCAAAAGATTTTGTAAAAATGTTGGAAATTGCTATTTCTATGATCACGCAAAGCCACAATAAACTAAATACGTGCAGCGTGATATCGTAATAGTCGCTTTTATAACAGTCTCAAAAATCTGTTTCTTTCTTCTCTTTTCGTATTAGTTTCAACAAGATTTTGTCTTATTTTCTTGGCAAGACAAATATTTGAGATTTATGTTGGTGGCCTTTAAAACCGTTTCCAATCGAGCTCTTGTAAGAAAGTCTACTGAAAGAAATTAAAAATACCGAGAACCAAAGTTAAAAAAGCAAAGCTATCCAAGTCAGCCCAAAAAGATGATATCAAAGGAATTAATATTCAATTAATAGATACTTAACGATCCCTCTAGGATAGTGAAGGAGTGTGCTGAAAATCACTTTAAAAATATTACTCGCGAAATCTCTCTCTGCGAGACTGTTCAAGATGTTTTAAAACCAATATATGAAGATCTATCAAAAGTTTATTAAAAAGATGCTTGGGAGGACATACATAAAATAATAACAAAGTTTCAATGCTTTCGTTTGACAGTTTGCATCTAAGCATTTATATGCGGAGCAAAGAACTTTGCAATATACATAAAGCAAATGTATAAAATTTAAAGTGCTTCGGTCACGTAATTTTCTAAACAAAAAACTCGTAAAAATAGCCTTTTTTTGGGCGTTCAAAAATAAAAGGCCTCTGAATAGTAAATTTTAACTGTTGTATTCAAACCATATAATTTTTAATGACAATTTGCAACTATAAATATAAACGTCAAACTTGTACATGTTATTCCTTCCGATCGATAAGCTTCATTATATTTTTAAAGTAATAGCGGCACAACGCGAACGTTCGGTTTCATTAATTATACACAAATCAATATCGTTGTAAATCTACATGACAATATGACCTTATTTGTTTTGTTTTGTATGTAAAATTTTGTTTCTGAATTTGGGATCTTGCATTAGAGAGCTCCAGTGTGTATGTGTGCCGAGTGTGATGAGAGACGAACACATTCTATTATACGAAATTGCGGTCTAATTCAATATGTGAAATGTATAACGATGGTCTGAAAAATATTTGTGTAGAATACGTGCGAGATAGAGATTGATGACAATATTTATTGCACTCGATTTTTTACCTTGCCATACGCAGAATAAATATTTCTATGTTATGTTCGACGTCAACGATACAATTTGCATCCTTTGTACGTGTGCTTGGCACGACGAGATAATAGTTGCGAATAGGAGAAACAATATCGTCGAAATTCTGAAAATTCATACCAATGGTTGATAGAGTGGTGTCAGCTCGTGAAAGCGAACCTTTCCAATGTTTCGACATGGTGACATCGCGATCGATGCCATTGCGGATATACAATATCCACATGCCAAATATTAAATGTAATGTATTTTATGCGATATCCGTGCGTTAATGAGGATCTCGCGATACGAGAAACGAGCTATTTTTATCATAATCATGTCATTATTCTACTATCAATGTCGCAGCGCTAGCATAGCCACGATATTGATAATAGAATAACGAGTTAATTAGCTACATTGATTAGCTTTCATTTAATCTGTGGATTAAATGCTTACTAGATAATGCCGCTGCATGTTTATTTAATATAATGAAATCGCAGTGGAAAGGAGAAACAGATACGCATTTACTATATTTTCTTTATTTTTATCTTTATACAATGAGATATGTTTTTTCAAAATATATGTAAACTCGCGGGATTCAAGATATTTTTAAATCGCTGATAGCGCTCATTCAAATATGTACGTATATAATTTCATAACGTAGTCGTGATGGATATGTGCATTTTATTTTATACATCGGGACACATATGAGATGAGTCAGCTCCATCGAAAGCCACTGTGACGAGAAATATAATGCAAATCTTGTCACGTGAGAAACATATGTAGATATAAAAAGATATAAAATGTAAGATATAATAAAACAGGAATACATTTTTTATTCTTTTACTATGTTGTAATAAGTAAATAACAAAAATTCGATAAAAGACTCTTTGTTTCTGATCTTTTTTAGAAATTTCGTATAAATGTCAATTATTTTTCATATAACATTTCCTTTTTTGATTACCCTAAAAGTTTATTTAACTCCATAGAAATCAGAGCGCATGCCAGACCTGTATTTTATTATAATCTAATGAAACAGACTTTCAAAAAGTTTTAAATATTTTTCTATTTGAAACATTTGTCATTTAGTTTAATTGGCTACTTTTCATCGACAATTGTAGGAATCTTGACAGATTTAGATTACTTATTATATAATCTATAAAAAGTATACATGTATGAGATCAAATATTTCAAAGAATTTACATTTTATAACAAGATATAAAATTCATATCTACAAAATGTACGAAAAATATGAAAATTTCGACATTCGTTTGTCAGATATGTATATAAACTGCCTTTCGCTAATCCATTTCTACATTTCTCTAGAAAAAGACATTTATATTTTCAACATAGATTTCATCGGACCACAAAAACTCTTAGCACACATCGTTTAGTTTGCACGTTAAAAATATGTACATAACGTAAACGTCTCGATATTTACACTGACATATGTGTTAGAACTTTTTTTCATCACTCCACCGTTTTCATCGTTAAAAAATGCACTTTTACATCATGCATAGAACGCTATTCGCTTAAGTGCCGGGCCACATTTGCACGATCTCGTTCCACTGTTAACTTTTCACTAACTCAATAACAGACAGCGACGTATCACTCGGCGTTCTAGGACTCACTGCCATTAATAATTAACATTGACGTGGACGCATCGCCTTTGAGCTTCGCAGCGCGGCAGCCGTAGCAACAAAGCTACCGAATATACGGTCGCGACGCGACCGAGACGTTCAGTCGCCGGCATCGGAACAGGCGTCGATTCCACGTTTGCTCGCGGTCATGTGTTTAGCATACATCTGTATACGCAGATGCTTGTATTGTATATGTTATATGTATATGTATATATATATATATATATATATGTATATACATATATATATGCATGTATGCAGCACATTGCAGAGGCTGGTCGATGCTCCGCACATGCCTATAGTGGACAGGATGGCATATACTCGTGGAGAGAGAGAGAGAGAGAGAGAGAGAGAGGGGGGAGGAGAGGGAGAGAAAGAGATAGAGAGAGACTGCTGCCTCTCGCGGGATGGATATGGAAGGGTCCGGTCCGCTGGACGCATTATCCTGGTAATATCTGATGCGGCCAGACAAAGCTGTAAAGGCCGACGCCAACGGTAACCAACGGGCCGTACCGGACCCAGGCCGGACGGTAATATCGTATGCGAGTCAGAATCGGCATTGCACGCGCATGGCTTTCGCGTGGCTATCCTGCGATGTTGCGCCGCGTTGCGCGGATATTACGCGCGAATGGTGGCCGATACGTGCCCGGTTATGGTGCGTATTCGGGGCGAGACGGCGAAACGAAGTGATATGCGAGCGATGTAATAAAGGGCGGCGGGAGAGGCGTGGGGTGAGAGAGGAGGGTGCAGGATTATATGCGGGTGCAAGAAGAGATTGATCGCGATGGCGCGATGCGAGGGTGGACAGTGTAATGCGGCGAATGCGCATGGGGAGGGGGGGATGCGGGGGTGAGGAGATGTGAAAGATAGATGCACGGTTTCGCGGAACGCGCATAACTTGTTGGCGAATAAATCTACATGGCGTGCGCTTTAAGTAGATTATGGCGCGTAAAGTACGCAATTATCGGCAACTTGAGGGATGTTCATTTTCATCGTGAAATAATATTTTTAATATTTCGTTATCGAAATAACATCTCTATCAGTTCAATCTGTCGGTTCCACCTATTAGCAGAGAAAAAAAAACTTAAATTGCAAAAAATTTCTGTATTTCCACTAGTTCGTAACGACATCTAGCTTCATCCTTTTTAATCTTAAAACGAATATCTACTGCAAATAGATTGAAAAATCTCTAGTTTCGAGACATCCTGTATAGAAGCGATTTATCATTGGTAAGATCGGACAGGAGGAAATAGAGACAGACCGGTTAGCTGGTGGGACCGCATAATGGCGATCAAAGAAGAGGAGGATATGGAAATAGAAAGAGAGGGATTTAGATAACCGGAGAGACGGAAAGAGGAGCAGAGGGAGTTTGTAGGAAGGGTGGGTGCCGGGGGGTGGGTAACGGCTGCATTGCTATTGCGTGCATTATTGAACGCCATAGTGGTGAACGAGAGAGCGCGATATTCCGTACGTGAGATTGGCCATAGGCGATGCCTCATGGTGATCCGCAGGGAGCAGGAAGGGTACATGCGCGAAGGTTCGATTTAGGGGGCAGCCGGGAATTATAATCGTACTTTAATCGGATGTATCTGCTGCAAGCGGGCGCGGATGCGCGATTGCGATCGACGGACGGCTGGTCGGTCTGTTGCAAAGTGCGTTCCACTCTCGTATCGGGTGATTCGTTACGGTTTATCGCGAATACCAATGTATCCGGCTGTGTGCTGTGCGTAATATAATTAGAATATGCGTTGAAATACTGAAACAATATCGTTACCACGTTGTGGATGATTAGCTCGACTGTATTGTGCGATATGAAGCTAGCTGGAAAGTCCAACACAAAATTTGTACTGTATATTGAAAAGATAGTATATTATTTAATGATATATATATATATTACTTTTTAAGTAATTCATGTCCATTTCTACCAATGCAGACTAACTTTAATCTCGGTTTAACTTACTTTTCATCTTTTTCTAATTCTTAGGACTAAAAGAAGATGGAAAGTATGTTAAACCGAGATTAAAGTTAGTCTGCATTGATGGAAATAGACATAAAAGAGTGTCAATATACTTATTGACTCATCGAGAGTTCTATTGCAAACCGCTACGCCCTATCAATAGATATTACAAATACTAACTCCGTTTGATCCGACCGTTTGATCCGGCGAAAGCGTGCGGATCTTTTATGGAGAACGCACGCAGGATTGCGCAATTTAGCAAGCAAAAGGAAATTACAGGCGCGCTCTAGATTGGCGATAGCCGAGGGAAGGTAACGCAGAGATATTATAGGAAACACAGGAAAAGCGGTTGCCGCTCGGTTGACGTTAATTGCATAAGAGAGAAAGAGAGAGATAAAAAAAAAAAGAAAAAGAGCGATTGAGAGGCAAGATCGCCTACACGTCCGAACATAAAAGGAACATACGTTATTTGATATACCTATTATGCGATCGGTAGATCGTTCGAGTGTAGGAGGAGTTCGAGTGTAGGAGGAGTTGCGTACAGTGTAGACCAGATAATATGTTCATCGACCAAATTGTCACTGATGTTTGCCATGCGGCGTTATTTTGGCCGCGAATCGAACGAACCGTTGACGAGTATCGGAGAATGCATTAAGTTCTATCTCGCCCAACTTGATTTCCCGTTGGTGCGAGCGTTCACCCATCGGGTATCGGCGATCTCGCCCTATCTTGAAACTCCCATGTTTTTTCATTGACAGGCTCGAAAAAGACATTTGCGTTTTTCGACATGGTGTTAAACGAATTAAAATTTCATGCGTTAGTCGGTCGCTTTCATGATTCATTTTTGGCAATAAAGGAGCGATTGATTTTGTTTAAAATTTGAAGAAAATTTAATACGATAGTATTTGCTAATCGCAAATTTTAGAAGTATGCTTTTTAGAAATTGTATATATTTAATACTTTTAAAAAAATTTTTTTAAAGCGTAATAATTTTTCATTTCCTTCATGAAATAAAAAATAATAACTTTTCTGCTTTATATGTATAGCAAGTACTCTCATGTTATGTCAGAGCCATAAATCTACTTATAAATCTACTTATAAATTATTAGTTCGGTAATGCCATGCCAAAACTACAAACAATTTTTCAAGTTGTCTACTGCTCCCACTTATTTTAAAGCTTAATAGTACTTGCGTAAATCTTCGGAAGCTCATTATCTCGCAAGTCTCGCGAGAGATCTGTATCAAACGATCGTATTGCGCCGCAAGTTTCACTGAACCCGACCGTAACGGGTAATCAGCTTTCTCTTGATTATGATCCAATTTCGCGACTCGTGGAAGAAGACGTCGAACTCGCGATCCGGCCGTGTCGTAAATTTTCGCCACCGTTGGAAACTCGTTACACAGATGAGCGCGCATGGCGCGGCGCGGAGGAATCTCCCCTGCAGAAATTTGAAGGGTTTCAAGAAATATTATGAGGATCTTCCGGAGGGATCGTCCTATGCGTGCGTGATTCCCTGGAGTGCCATCAGACCAGCTCTCGAAAAGTTTCGTGCTGAGATCTGGCAGGAGGTCTTTACGCGCGGCACTATCTTTCGCTCTTACGCGTGCCCCCTAGTCTTTTCGTATCCAGACTCTCACCTCTTACTCCTACCACTCCCTCCACTCTCCACCCCCCCCCCTCGGATTTATTTTTATGTATCTTCTTTTCTGCATCTTTCTCTTGCTCTTTCTCTCTCCCTTTTTCTTAAGGTACCAAGGGACTGGATGCTGTCCGTACGACGGAGAACAGTGGATACGTATCGCTCTGTATTATTCACTACTCAGTCGATCCTGAGGGATGTCGGAGTTCCAATAAGCGCTGTCTCTGCGTTATTCTTCCCGCTCCTCGCCGTCCCATGTTTGCGAATTCACATATCCCCATCATGCTTTATGCGTCTTTCGCCTCTTTATCCACTTTCGTTGTCTTTTGCTGTTATTTCGACTCGACGTTGTTATCGCGCATTATTGTCAAAAACTCAGCGCTTTTTTCAGGATGTCTTTCGTTTGAACATTTCTATAAATTTGTTATTCCTTTTTTATTTTGTCTTAATAACTTTTTTTATACGAAATGATATCGACGTTGATGAAAAAGAGACACGAAAAATATTTGAGTACCAAGATTTTAACTTTCTTTAAAAGAATACAGAAATTTCAAATAATTTGTATAGAATTATGTACAGTTATTTACATTTGTGCACGTAACACTTATCTAAACAAGATAATCTGTAATTAAGCTGCAGCCTGTGCGGATATTATAACTGGCATCATCAAATCTCATTCGATTAGTTAATATTACTGTTATCATACATTATCGCGACCGAACATATTCCTGGAATTATCGGAATTTATCGACTCAGCGATAGATTATATCAAATACGTCGTGAGATCGTGACAGCCGGGAGGTTTAAATCTTGTTATATCGTGTTTTGTTCCCATAATTACCAATTAACTGTTAACAATTCATCAGCCGATATTCAGCGAAATGCAAACTGCCCGATAAGAACTTATTAATTCACGCGAGTGGGAAATCACGACTTTTTTTCCCGACGTCGTTGGAGAGCCCTTATTACACCTTCAGCTGCCACTCGAGCCGGTGTCTGGCGCTCGTGTGTGTACCCGCCGAGTAAGAGCCTCAACCCTTTCCTGCCCTGAAGTAGCCTCCGTTACGGCCAACAAGCGCGCTGTCGTTTGCCGACTAATTAATTCATGGACTTGGTTTACCCTGACGAACCTACAGCTTCGCTCCAAGACGGTGGAGATAACTTCAGGACAGTTCGTGCCTTGTCGCTTTTAAGGTCTCTTAAACGATCCTCCCCCCTTCGGCTGTCCCTCTCTCTTTCTCTTTATCTTCTCTTTCTCTCTCTTCCTCCTCCGTTCCTGCTGCCGTCCTTTCCTTGCCGTACCATAGCTCAACTCTACTTCCGTCGTCTTCGCTGCCTCGCCTCCGGCGGTGTATCTGTCTCGGTGTACATTACAGCAAGCACGGCGCGAGTGTCTTGCGTTTACATTGGACCGAGATTAAACCAAGTTTCAGCTCGATAAATTCTCCAACTTAACAGATTAATGTATCAAACTATCGCGAACGGACTGTACGATGATTCATGGAATAGGTAAGTTGGCGTCGGCTTTTTCGAATATTTCTCCAATCGTCAACCTACCGTCTATCATAATTTTCTTTTAAATAATACAAATTTAAATCAACACTGTAGTATAAAGATTACGACAATGTGACTATATTGCTACATGCGGTAGTACAAAATGATTAAAAGGTTTGTATAATATTTCTCTTCAATAATAATACTATTAATACACTGAGAAAAAAAAAATATTTTATATATATATATAATATTATATAATATTATAAAATTGTGGTTAAGGCCAAAAGTAACTATATTTTTCTCTTAGTGTACTACCCACAATCAGTGTACTACAGTGTAATTTTATAATATTTCTAACGATAATTATGGTTAACATAATGATGCATATAGTAAAGTTAATCATATTTCGTGTTAGAAATATTATAAAATCATGGTTGAGGCCAAAACTATATTTTTCTCTGAGTGTAGTTATTTTTTCGTTCTAACTGTTATTGTTTATCTTGTTTATCTTGTCTAGAGTTAATCGACCGTATTCGCCGAGAGACACAATGTTGCTGAAAAGGATTATCCTTGAAATTTCATCGATCCCATACACTGGTCCCTTCGATCGATAATCCGCTTCATCGACTCGTAAGTTGCATTGTTTCCTGATCTTCCTGGACGCTCTCGGGAGTGGCTTTCGTTTCTGCGGTCGGAGTCGAGATCCCCTATAGAGAAGGGCTCTTTCGACGATGTCTTCTTACCCGTACCTTCTTCGCCAATCTCTCGACGTCGATACTTGTTCCGAAGTTGAAACGCCGAGTGACCTCGGCGGTCGCTTAATCGGTCAAAGACGCAACGTGAACGCGCCCGGTGTGTGCTCTTCCGCGCTGCAGTCACGAAGAAAAATCGCCCGGTCCGCTCCGACGATCTTTCCTGCCCGTTTCGAAGTCAATAAAGCCGACAGAAGTGCGGAACTTTCCTGATCAAAGATATCGGGACGCGGCCGCCTCCGAAGATACGCGTTTTCTCTCAATTTGTACTAACAGGCGAACCTTTCCGTTCGTTATTTTGACGGCTCTCTCGTAGGTACGATGGGATTAGAGAGATTTTGGAAAATGTGTTGTATAACGTAATAAGTATTTACAGAAAGACCTTAAACGTAATAAAGTCATTCTCTCTTTGAATATATTTTAAATACGGCTTATAATTTATTTAAAAATTAAATGATTTTTTTATTAATAAACGTTAAATTAATAATATACCAAATCTTGTACGAGTACATTTGTTTGTCATTTGAGATAAAAGTTATTTCTTTCTTAAAATTATTAGATTGTAGTACTCTTCCACAATTTGAACGATATTTAGTTAAGACTTATTGATCTTGCGCAATGTAATAAAAGATTCTTTAAAAAAAACTGTTCTCCACGATTTGAATACTTCAAGCTCATCGATATTCCGGATTTCTGAGCATCTTCAGCTTCGAAGCTCCGAAGACGAACATCGCTCCATCGCGCTATATCTAACGCGACGCGCAACTTGATATTCGCACATAACTGTCGCTAGTATGAGATACGTCTGGTGCGCGATAATTGCCCGCGTGGCAGTAAGTTTATACGACTTTGATGTGCCTCTAATACGTGTCTCCTCGTCGTATTCAGCAGTGTAGAATCGGACTGACGGGTAAATGGGTTTTGCCTGTACTCGCACATTCAGCCGGTGTTTATGAGAGACAAACGTAAATGCGCCGGTAAAACCGGCGCGCGCCTCTATAATCCGCAAGAAAATATGTCAGCCGGAAAAGCTGAAAGCGCGCTAGGTTAACCACAGCTATCTCGGTTAAGCTTCATCTAGTAGAGGAATCGACGTCACAGATTTCCGCGAAAAATAACAGACAGATCTCCAGGTTACAACGTCTAAAAGGCGCTCAAAACTCGTCCATAAAATTCTCAGTCGTTCGCAGATCTTTTAGGGATTTCTTTCAGGCATCTCGGATTTTTGTGTTCGGGTAAGCTTCTCTCGATAGCCTTTCTTTCGCCGTGTTCCGGAACGATGGGAAACGGGATAGTCCGGTTACAGCGCGGCGGTACCGCCAACGAGGTGGTATCTGATAACACAGACGGGAGCCTGAGATAATACCTCTGTACTAACCGCCGGCACGAGCGGTTAAAGTTCAGGCAGGTAGTTCAGAACGGTAAAGGTATGGTCCCCCGCATGCATGCAAGGATGAAGACAAGAGCCACGATGCATCTCGGCCTCTCGCCATTTTCTGGGAAATGTACGAGAGGACATTGGCGTGCGGGGTGAGTTTATGTCCTTCGATTTACCCATCTAACGAGCTCTCGTGTGATGGTTATTTTAAGAGTTAAGGTAATAAAGGTTAAATCAAGAATTACATTAGGTTATAATAAGTTTATGAAACATTTTTGCAACGTTTATGATATTAAACTTTGTATTTAAATGATAAATAATTAAAGACTTTGTTCGCTTTGCTGTAGAATCTTCAATTAAGAATACGCATCGCAGAGCACGACAATTTCTTTCTTTTTCCATGCTTTCCGTACGTGCGCATAATTATATTACGTAATTTGTAATATCTGCGTTGATAAAAGAAAGAGATTAAAAAGTTATTAATATTACAATAAAATCGCCAGCCGAGTATTTCTACCAGTTTTTCGCGAGAGACCGTGAATTCACCGATCCTTTTTTTCCAACCACCACTTTTCTAGACAGTCAAGCCGGCGAAACTGGTATCCATTTTTCAGCGAATAGATCGCGGATTCTTTTGTACATTTCCAAAGACAGTTTCTTTGATGGTCAAACAGTCGGGGCGAACGTCCCCCCCCCGTTTTTCAACGAACCGGTCATAATTCCGCGTACTTGGACACAGCCACCCCCCCTCCCGTTTCTCGCTCGCACGTAATTCTCGTCTCGCTCGAAAGGCGGATTAAATTCCCTTCGTTACGACTAAGCCGTGCGGTAAAGGTCGTAACTTGCGAAAAGCTCGCGCGGAGAGAAGCGGACGTGCGCGTACTACCACATACCGGACACCCGTCGGTGCTGGGCGCGTAAATGGCCGCGGGGCGACGATGCTCAGCTATGCCTTAGTTCGCGGCACGCTGTTGCGTCTTCTGACCGTTCGGCGTGGACGCTGGCCCGCATGTAAATGCGCCGAGGGGTGCACAATCAAAGCGCCGTCGGGACGATACATATTCAAGCGGCCGGCGCGGACAAACATCGTACCGGATATAGGCACAGCGGTTTAAGGCCGATTCGCACTTGACGGCACAATTCAATGTCAGTGTCTCCTCTGATGAGAATCTAATGTCCTTCGATGTATGGATTATTATCATCACGTAAATCGGTTGTCAGAAAAACGTTTCGTCACCACTGAATAATATCGTTAAAATATTCTTTATTATATAATATTCTAACAATAGGTTTATTAAAGAGTATTTTGACGATATAAAAGTATTTTTTCACAAAGATGAAAGAAGAATAGAAGGGGATGTTTATACTTATTATGCTCTGGATTGATTTTAACGGGAGGGATAAAATGTGAAAATTTATATTAGCGAACGACGAATAAATTTAAAGGACATGTTGGTTTATATATACGTCTCTATGATTCATTCTGCAGACAGTCAATACAAACTCCGTTAATATATTTCTGTTAGAGCGTGAGTCAGCCTTTATATCGCTCATATGCAGCGGGAGATACGATATATGCGCGCGAGGAACACACATAGTAGCGAGGCCGAAAGCCGGGCGAAACGGAGGATGAGGAGCAGGGGGAACGGAGATCGCGCGAATGGTCGGCTGCAGGTACAGCCTGTATACATTGCCAGGACAACGGATTCCAGGAGGTCTATGGCGGATGTGCGCGCGCGCTGCCGCGTACACGACCGACAGGGCGAAGCCCATCAATTTCCCATTCAATTCACCAGGCCCGTCTTCCGCACCCTCGCCTCTACCCAGCTACCTATCTACCTACCTACTCGTCTTGCGAGCTCGCGCAGCGACTCGCGAGGATCGGTTTCGCGTAAAGCAGGTATTCCGTTAGCGGAATCCTCCGGCTTACGCTCCACATTCTCGCGTTCAACATTAGACGACTGCCGCTGCTCGGATTCTCGCCTCGCGTTGCGTCGCGCTGTGAACGCGAGCTTTGTGCATTCGATGGATACAACGTAGCATTAAATGACCATGTTTGGGATTAAATGGAGCAACACACTAGAGTGGGCACGCATACAGCATTTTAACTTTTTATATTGTATTATCGAATCCCATAAACATAGAATTCGATAATGTCGTCGAATCCTAATGTCAATGAGAGAATAAAATGATATGGCATTCTTAGCAAAAAAAAAAATCAATTATCTTTGAGAAAACGAAAAAGAGAAAAAAAATATAAAAATCAATTATGAAATTCCCTTCGGACAATCTATGTTTTTTAAAAATTATTTTGAAAATGTTCTCTCGTGTTCTCTTATTTTTACAAAGATACGAAAATATGAGGCTACAATTAAAGAAGATAATCATTGCAAGGTAGCTTTTTTATTCCACATAGATTTATTCTACACTATATATATATGTATATATATATATAACGTCACATCGGCTTGTATCGAGAACATTATGGGTAGACTCCGAAATCCTTCTATCGGTCAAGAGACCGTTATGT